>JABMCL010001223.1:1367500-1420000 GCA_018857735.1 Alviniconcha marisindica | reverse complement strand
AACATTAAACGGTTATTTGCCTGCCTCTGAACGCGGGGACCTCTTCTGCGCGATTTATTATGCCAGCGACTTTCACCACAAAATAACCACTTCACAGTTACAGTATAAAAGTGCTGCTTCAATAAATACCGCCGCCGTTTTCTCCCCCCCCCCCCTCTCTCTCTCTCTCTCTCACCCGCCCACTTTATTTTTTTTTTAATAATGTGCATGCCCCCCACCTCCAGGACCCCCACGCCCTCTGAATATGATTTTCTAAAGTCTACGTGTGAAGCGTCGTTATTATGCTAAGGTGGGAGGAGAAAGTCAGTGGCGCGTGTCCGTTACTTCAAGCGTATCGAGGTGTGAAAATGTCCTTGTTCACCGTGTCGGCGGCTCTATCTTGTCCCCTCCCCAGGGGCCCTCCCTTGACTGGGTACACCATAGACCTATACATATAGGTCCTAGGGGTACACACGGCACCGCCACTGGCCTCTCGTGGTTCAGTGGTGCCCAACGCGGGTAGGAGTTTGCTTCTTGCACTACCCGCTAGAACGATTGGCATAGCACTAATTACGTTTCGCGATGCCTTAAAATACATGTGTCGTGTTATTTTAAGATAATAATCATTTTGGCAAGTGTGTGTACGTGCGTGCGTGTGTGTGTGAGTGTGTGTGTGTGTGTGTGTGTGTGTGTGGTGTGTGTGCGTGCGTGCGTGCGTGCGTGCGTGCGTGCGTGCGTGCGTGCGTGCGTGCGTGCGTGCGTGTGCGTGTGTGTGTGTGTGTGTGTGTGTGAGGGGGCTGTCTTGGCAGTGAGCAGTGAGCACACAGTGGGAGGCCAGGCTGGCGCGTGACAATGTTCGACAACCATCTTCAAATGCTCCAGCGACTTGTGGAACCATCACGAGAACATGCATATCAGGGCTAGTCGCTCAAACAACTCGCTGGAAGCTTGGCTTCCGGACTTGAAAATCTTGGTCTCTGGCACCTCCCCTCCATAGTTTTGAAATGTTTACGCGGTCTGAAAGGTGAACAAACTCGAGCTGGATGAGCCACGTTGCACAAAGGGCACAGTACAGTTTGTGGACTCGTAGATCACGTCTGCGCATATATATATGCCGTCCATTTTCATTTTTAATGTGAAATGTGGAACATTGATTTAGCCATCGCCTAAGCATGACACTGCCTTTGAATTTTCTTTTAAAATATTCTTGTGCAACAAACATGCATATATGTACATATTGCGCGCGCGCGCGCGCGCATACACACACACACACACACACACACACACACACACCACGCACGCACGCACGCACGCACGCACGCACGCACGCACGCACGCACGCACGCACGCACGCACGCACGCACGCACGCACGTACACCACACCACACCACTACCAGCAGCGACAGAAAGTGCTATATTTAAAAAACGGAAGAAGCGTGACCTGTTATGGGGAGGTGGGGGAGGGGGAACCGGCCTAGGTAATGTTGACTCTACCGGTGACTGACGGTTGGTACTTGAATTTTTGTTTACAGCCGGTACCGTGTACCGATAGTCTTAACATTCTATCGAAGGCTCTGTGTGACCGCCCCCCTCCAGCTGTTTGTCTCAGCCTATGCCATTTTTGACGGCATGGCAGTTGGTGTGTACAAATTTATCTCTTGAGTGTCCTGTCTGCACTACTACACTGCAAGTCAACTCTACTTCAGTTGTTTTGTCACCGATTGTCGGAGTTCGTGAAGTAAAGACTATCAAAGCACAGTAACTTTTCATTTTTTATTATTTTTATGCTTACGCTATTCAGTGTGTCTCCTTCATGTCTAGAAGCTTTCATAGCATGTGCTTGGAGCGGCGGGCTGTGCCAGAAGAGGCCTGCTTTTATTAGGTGTCTTTAGCAAGAGCTCTGCTCCCGGCACCTCCTGTCTCGTGCCGGTCCTGCTGCCACCTGTCGCCTGTTCTGATTGGCTGCATGACCACGCTGTCGGCACGTTCGGGTGAAGACCGAGAAAGGCCGTTCTGATTGGCTGCATGACCACGCTGTCGGCACGTTCGGGTGAAGACCGAGAAAGGCCGTTGACTCCGAAACACTTTCCACATAATCGTTACACCTTTCGTGTTCTTCCTTTTTAGTGGACGTTCGGATGTAAATACCTTTAGAAAGTGTGAAGGTAAAGCTTATCACGCCGGCAGAGTCGTGCTGGAATTCCTCGCTGAATATCCCTTTTGCCAACGGCGAGGGGATCGAGAGGACGCAGTTAGGCTACGATTGTTATAGGTGTTTGAAACTGCGTGTTTGTCGCTGGCATGAAAAACGCGTTAGGTGAGGTGAGGCTATTTGCCCGTTTTTCCCGTACGAGCCCTGATCACCACGGGTCCAAAATACGGTGTTTGTGACGGACAGTGGTTATAAAAATGTATATCAATGAGCATTTATGTTGGTTGGTTGAAATGATGATTTACGTCCACAGAAACCGTAGGCTTATTAGGGACGGGAGCCCAGGACGTCCACTTCGACTTTCACACAGCTCCTGAGCTCTGCATTTTTGTGCACCTCACCTTACATTTAAACCATGATCGCGCTCTCCCTCCCCCCCCCCCCCCCCCCCCCCCCCCCAAAAAAAAAAATTCAATAAAAAAATCATGCGTTCATTCATGCCCATCAGTCGGGCCGACGGGTCCCGCGGTACTGTGTGTGGGTGCCGGACTGGATCCCCCACCTTTGTGAACCCAGGGCTATCACGGTTCCTCCTTTGAGACCCGTAGAACTTCACAATATAGTTCTATATGTTTCGCCTGCTGGCACGAAGTCGGCCTTGCTCAGAGCATGAGAGATCTAGGAAAGAGTATTGATTATTTGTTAATTTTTGTATCTGAGTGGAAGACCGGAAATTGGTGTGCGCATGTCGCTCTCTGTGTGTGTGTCTCTCCCTCTCGCTATGTGTGTGTGTGTGTGTGTGTGTGTGTGTGTGTGTGTGTGTGTGTGTGTGGTGTGTGTGTGTGTGTGACATTGTTATTGTTTGATAGGCGATAAAGGTAGACTACAATATTTAAGATTCTGTTTGTTTGAAATGTATGCTAGTGTGGTTTTTGTCATAAGATGTTTGTACAGCGCAGTGAGTTTAACTCTGGTTAGAGAACAGCACGTTATCAGAATTAGTATTATGATTATTATCATTTCTCACTATGGGCCCAAATGTATGAGGAGCAAATAAAGTTAAAGGTCGGATAGCCCCATATCCCGATTTGCTAAGAGTCCGTAAGTCCGGCTGTCAGTCCACATGCATAGTAGCCTTTGTCGGTTGCGGCAGCATAAGAGCCGCCATTTTTACACGGCGTTTATGTTGCCAAACGTAGACCAATGGGCCTGTAACTTCAAACGCGTTTAGGCCGGTGGGATAGCCTTGTCTGTGTTTCACACGTGCCGGTTTTTCAGCGTCGCCACCGTTTAGAAGTTAAACGCAATGAGGGGGCTATTTGCCCGTTTTTCAAATAGGCCCTGATCACTACGAGACCAGAGTCTGATGTTTATGACAGACAGTGGTTACAGAAATGTATAACAATGAGCATTTTTGTGCACCTCACCTTACATTTAAACCATAAGCGCGCACAAAAAACAAACAAGCAAGCAAGCAAGCAAACAAACAAACAAACAAACAAACAAAAAACAAAAACCACAGGGCCAACAACGACACAGACCACGGCGCTGCAGTCACAAACCAAACGCTACGAGTGTATTACGAGGTTACAAAATTTGTTTGCCAGTGACATTAAAACGTGCACAGGAATTAGTCTTGGTGACGTTCCACTGATACCGTACATTAGCAAAAAGTACACACAATACAAGAAATGTATAAATAAAATAAATTTCAACTTAACAATGTACTAATCCAATTCGTCAATGTAAACTATATGGGTCACACACACACACGCACGCACGCACGCACGCACGCACGCACGCACGCACGCACACACACACACACACACACACACACACACACACACACACACACACACACACACACACACACACACACACACACACACACACACACACACATAACCACGCGCACGCACGCATACATCTGCAGACGTGAATACTTAGTGATGGAAACTGACTGTTTAGAATTCAGCTGTGAGCTGTAGAAGTTAACATCGTTAGCTGTATTCCAATGCTAGCACCTGAATGATCCTTGACGGTGACAAGTATTCATATGCATGAGTACATGCCTCACTCAGGACCCTAATTGCCTTGACGGTGACAAGTGTTCATATGTATGAGTACATGCCTCACTCACGACCTGAATTGCCTTGACGGTGACAAGTGTTCATATGTATGAGTACATGCCTCACTCACGACCTGAATGATCATTGACGGTGACAAGTGTTCATATGTATGAGTACATGCCTCACTCAGGACCCTAATTGCCTTGACGGTGACAAGTGTTCATATGTATGAGTACATGCCTCACTCAGGACCTGAATTGCCTTGACGGTGACAAATGTTCATAGGTATGAGTACATGCCTCACTCAGGACCTGAATTGCCTTGACGGTGACAAGTGTTCATATGTATGAGTACATGCCTCACTCAGCGACCTGAATTGATCCTTGACGGTGACGAAGTGTTCATATGTATGAGTACATGCCTCACTCAGGACCTGAATGATCATTGACGGCGACAAGTGTTCAGTAGGTATGAGTACATGCCTCACTCAGGACCTGAATGCCTTGACGGTGACAAGTGTTCATATGTATGAGTACATGCCTCACTCAGACCTGAATGATCATTGACGGCGACAAGTGTTCATATGTATGAGTACATGCCTCACTCAGGACCTGAATTGCCTTGACGGTGACAAGTGTTCATATGTATGAGTACATGCCTCACTCACGACCTGAATGATCATTGACGGCGACAAGTGTTCATATGTGTGAGTACATGCCTCACTCAGGACCCTAATTGCCTTGACGGTGACAAATGTTCATAGGTATGAGTACATGCCTCACTCACGACCTGAATGATCCTTGACGGTGACAAGTGTTCATATGTATGAGTACATTCCTCACTCAGGACCTGAATTGCCTTGACGGTGACAAGTGTTCATATGTATGAGTACATGCCTCACTCAGGACCCTAATTGCCTCACTCACGACCTGAATGATCATTGACGGCGACAAGTGTTCATATGTATGAGTACATGCCTCACTCAGGACCTGAATTGCCTTGACGGTGACGAGTGTTCATAGGTATGAGTACATGCCTCACTCAGGACCTGAATGATCATTGACGGCGACAAGTGTTCAGTAGGTATGAGTACATGCCTCACTCAGGACCTGAATGATCATTGACGGTGACGAGTGTTCATAGGTATGAGTACATGCCTCACTCAGGACCTAATTTGCCTTGAAGGTGACAAGTGTTCAGTAGGTATGAGTACATGCCTCACTCAGGACCTGAATGATCATTGACGGCGACAAGTGTTCAGTAGGTATGAGTACATGCCTCACTCAGGACCTGAATTGCCTTGACGGTGACGAGTGTTCATATGTATGAGTACATGCCTCACTCAGGACCCTAATTGCCTTGAAGGTGACAAGTGTTCAGTAGGTATGAGTACATGCCTCACTCAGGACCTGAATTGCCTTGACGGTGACGAGTGTTAATAGGTATGAGTACATGCCTCACTCAGGACCTGAATTGCCTTGAAGGTGACAAGTGTTCACTAGGTATGAGTACATGCCTCACTCAGCACTTGAATTGACCACGGTGAGAAGTGTTCACTAACTATGAGTACGTGCCCCACACAGCACCTGTCGTCGACGGTGACAAGTGTTCAGTAGATATATGAGTGCATGCCCCATTCAGCACCTGAATTGTTGACGATGACAAGTCAAGTGTTCACTAGCTATGAGTACATGCCTCACTCAGCACCTGTCGTCGACGGTGACGAGTGTTCAGTAGATATATGAGTACATGCCCCATTCAGCACCTGAATTGTTGACGATGACAAGTGTTCATTAGCTATCAGTGCATGCCCCACTGAGCTGTCGGCTGCAAATGCAGCAGTGCACGTAGAGAGGTGGGCGACATGCCAGCAGCATTAGAACAGCATGCCAGTGCAGTAACACACCGGCACGATACCCCTATTTTCTCACCACACCACTTTGCTGTTGTTGTTTTATCTTTGTACACCGGAAGCTGCAGGCTTTTCACAGAATAAAGACCGAGTTGCTCACATTGCACGCATGCATGCAAGCACGCACGCACGCACGCACGCACACGCACACACGCACGCACACACACGTAGGCCTACCCCCATTTCTTATTTTAGGCTAAAGTGTTGCCAAAGATCAGATGATGATGATGATGATGATGATGTAGAGCTTAATGTCCTCGGATGTCGGTTGACATGTCAGGGACAAACTGTGACCAGTGCGTAATCATGGTTCAGTGTTGCTTTACGTCCGCAGAAACCATAAGGCTCATTAGGACGGGGAGCCCAGGACGGCCACCTCGACTTTCACACAGTTCCTGAACTCTGACCAAAGACCAGAGTTTTGATTTTGGTTTTTATAAGCATACGCTTGTGTCATGATGACTTAGTCCTTGCCCTTTGTTGTTTTCGGCATTTTCCGCCACTGCTTATGGAAACTTGTCCTGAGGTGACTCTGTGCGGTTGACAGGACCTTCCAATCCAATTACTGACTAATTAACTTACGGAAACAATCGATCATAGCCGTATGCTGCAGCCGTAGCTGTTTTCCGTACTGCGAAAACTTCGTACCGAGGTTTACAAGTATACTGCGGTAATACGGTGTAGCTGTAATCGGCGCCTCATCGTCTGTAGTGACAAGTGTTCACCAGGTATTTTACTTCCAGCCTTTAGCCTTATATATTTATAACAACTTTGATTTATGTTTGAGCGTTTGCTTTTGTCTTATGTATAAAGTGCTGTAGTTATTTATTAGTAGTACTCGTGTACTTGTTCATAAGGAATGTCTTGTGCGAATGTAACTTTGCTTTCTAGCCCCCAGGGGCAAAAAGCTCAATAAAACCTTGATCTTGAAAAACCTTGACCTTGAAGGGTGGTGACAGGTGTTCACCAGGTATTTCATTTTCAGCCTTCAGGGTGGTGACAGGTGTTCACCAGGTATTCCACTTTCAGCCTTCAGTGTGGTGACAGGTGTTCAGAAGGTATTTCACTTCCAGCCTTCAGGGTGGTGACAGGTGTTCACCAGGTATTTCACTTCCAGCCTTCAGGGTGGTGACAGGTGTTCACTAGGTATTTCACTTCCAGCCTTCAGGGTGAGGGTGGTGACAGGCGTTCACCAGGTATTTCACTTCCAGCCTGCAGGGTGGTGACAGATGTTCCTCAGGTATTTTACCTCCAACCTTCAGGGTGGTCACTGGTGTTCACCGGTATTTTACTTCTAGCCTTCAGGGCCACGTGTCGGCTGTGTTGACAACTGTTCACTAGTTATTTCAGCCCGAGCCTTCAGGGCCACGGCTGTGGTGACTAGCGTTAATCACTAGGTGTTTCAGTGTATTTTACTAACGGATTGCGTGCCCTTGGTGTCTTTAATACAAGTGCCTGTGGTACGCAATCGATCATAGCCATATTATGGTCTTAAAATCCGCGAGAGCGTGACTGTTTTGTTTTGTTTTGAAGACTGATGAGAGCTTGCCGGAATGGATTAACAATAACAATATACTTTATTCATCCCAGCGGGAAATTAAAGCTGTCGTTCGATCGCACAACGAAGAACATATCTCAGTAATTCTAAGTCATGAAACACACGATTCTGTATCGACTGACCTGATTTGATGCACCAGTTTCTTGGCTAGGTGTGTTCATAGGTCTTGCAGTCATACTCAGGCGGCGACATGGGCGAGGGGTTCTCAGCTTGACATTTATCAGCTCGTATTTGGCACAAGCGAGGGAGCCGGGTTCGATTCCGGTTCGATCCGGACTCTGTGGCACTGTGGCTCGTCCCGCGGATAGGGACGGCAAGCGTGTCAGACACGTGTGCTTCTGGCCGCGCATGTAAAATATCCCTAGGCATTTGGAAATCGAACGGGGAGGGGTGGTGGTGTCTCATCTGCCTTGGCAAAATTAATAAGGATTGGCCACTGCGTCACAGCAGGTAGTCACAGAAATATCCCATACAGCGGTGTGAGCCGGTCTGGCCTAGCGGTAAGGCGTTAGGCTGGTAGGCAGAAGGACCTCGGCTCGATTCCGCTTTTCTTCAGAAAGGTCGTGGTTTGTGGACACTGTCTTGTGATTTTGTCCCGCACAATTAATGAAACGTTAGAACGGCTCTCATCGCTGGCCATCTTAATGTAGGAGTCATTCTGGTAGTGATAGGTATATAACCTCCCTCTTCCACCACCTCCATACCCATCTTCCCCCCCCCCCCCCCCACCCCCTCCCTTCCTGTCCATAATAAACCTTGAGGTGCCTGTGGACGTAAAGCACCACGAAAGAAAAAAAGCTATTCATCTCTCCACCCCACCCCCCACCCCCACTCCCATTTCCCCGTAAGCATTATGGTTTCTGTGGACGTTAAACACCATGTTCCTATTGGGCGATTCAGCGAAGCTAGTTTGCAAGAGTGAATGCCCTTCGTAATCTTTTGCGCAAGAAGTCGCGAAAGGTCGTAGCCGCTACTTCCGGGACGATTTCTGAGTAGGTGGTGCTTCGCGCTGTGTATAACAATGGAAGTTGAACCTAGAACCGCGAAGCAGTAAAAATGCCAATACTGTTGTATTTGCAAAAATTACAAGGGAGAGGTGATGGCGAATGGAAAAAAAGTGTCTTTGTGTCGTTTTGTGGCTGACCAGAAGATTGCGAGTTCATGGAGAAATATTTTTTTGGGGGGGGGGCAGGGGGGGGGGCGGCTAGTGGGGGGTGGGGGGGGGGGGAGCATCCTATAGCACGAGCAACAATTTATTGCTTGTTGCCAGACACATTTTGGCTATGGGCCTTCAGAAATGCCTTTAAAGCTGGCACTGTAAACTTCGCAAATTCACTGCCACCACCGGAAGTAAATACAGCCAAGGGACTTAAGCGATGCTGGGTAAATGATAGTCAAGGGAGTTAACAACCCCACCGGTACGGCGGAGTAGTGCAAGCACGCTGGTCTTGTGGCTGCTGCAGCTGACCCAGGTGAGGCGACCCGGAATTCCCACAAAGGATTTCGTTAAGTGCATGTTAAAAACAGCAGCAAACACAAACAAACAGAAAACGTAACCAGACCCCCCCCCCCCCCCCCCCCCACCCCCCCCCTCTCTCTCTCTCTTCGTGAGTAACAACAAAACAACAACAACAAAACGAGATCTCTCTCTCTCTCTCTCTCTCTCTCTCTCTCTCTCTCTCTCTCTCTCTCTCTCTCTTATTTAACACATGTATAATGACGAAGGCGTGCATTTTACTCTCATCATTTGCTGTGAGTCGTAAACAATGTGGCCTTTGATATGTTTCAAGTGAATTTTGGCCACACATGACCCTGACGTGACCTTTGTGCTTTGGCCGTGGTCCCGACAGGCGGTTGACGCAAGTGACGCCAAGAGAGGAAGTGGGACAAGAACTGTAACTCTTGCCAGGACCACCTGGTCGCCATTAGC
Organism: Alviniconcha marisindica; assembly: GCA_018857735.1. Classification (NCBI taxonomy): domain Eukaryota; kingdom Metazoa; phylum Mollusca; class Gastropoda; family Provannidae; genus Alviniconcha; species Alviniconcha marisindica. Next base: position 1,410,400 of record JABMCL010001223.1, on the reverse strand, counting down.
ACAGCACAGGCCATGCCCTCTGACTCTGAGACCATAGTGTTGCTTCTGCCTCCAGGGCTTAGAGACAAGGGCAAACCCAGAACTTGTTAAACGGGACCTGTCATGCCAAACAGTGGCCTTGGCATGTAGGTCTTTCCTGCTTTCCCGTTTTATGACTTAACTTGACGTCAGCGTGTTGTCATAATTAACTCTTGTGTCAACGGGGGCAACGTCCATCGTAGTCATGGTTGGCGTGCTTGGCAGCATCAACCATCTTGACGAATGGGCGCTGCTTCCTGTTCGGGCAGATTCCCTTTGTTTCTTCCCAGTCATTATGCCACGAAGGGTCATTTAGAACACACACACACACACACACACACACACACACACACACACACACACACACACACACACACACACACACACACGCACGGACACACACACACACACACACAGCACACACACACACACGCACAACACACACACGCACACACACACACAACACACCACACACACACACACACACACACACCACACACACACACACACACACACACACACACACACACACACACACACACGACACACACACACACAACACACACACACACACACACACACACACACACACACACACACACACACACACACACACACACACACACACACACACGCATGCGCAGAGAGAGAGAGAGAGAGTACTTACGTCGACATTCTCTGTCTGTCTGTCTGTTGTGGATAGATCGGCAGGCCCAGGAATGCGCATTGTCACTGTGCTGGTTGTCAGGACTCTCTAGTCTCGCTGTTGCACTTTGTCTTGCCCCGCAGTGGACACGGACAGAGACCAGTTCTTCACTGCGAGCCTCCATCCCGGAAACCAAGACGGACGATCAGTGGACTACTAATCAGGTGTACAGCAGGCGGGCGGCCTGGGCGTTTGAAATACCTGTCCCTGTCGTGCCGTACGACGCTGGTTACGGGGCAAACACTTGTTCTCCGCGCCTTGTTCTCAAGCCAGCACAGTTGCTTCCTTTTTTTGTGGGTAGTTTATGAAAACTGTAGTCCTTTTATGAGCTCTTGGGAGTTACTTGCCGTCATTTGGTACTTTTTCTTTTGTTGTTGCTTCTTTATTGGTGCATTATTTCTTCGCTCTTTATGAAGTCTTACTTAAACTCTCAGTCGGGAGAAGGGAATTAGATTTCTTTGTATTAAAAATCCTTTCTTTGTACAAAACATTATAACCGTCCCCCCTCCCCACTGTATTTTATGGACTACCGCCCCCCCCCCCCCCCCCCTCTTCCTGTTCACGCCCCCTCCCCCACCCCCCCAACAAACAAACAGACAAAAAAAAACAAAAAAAAACGAAACAATAAAACAAAAAACAGGTCACTTTGTGAGAGAAGCCAGCTACATCAGAATCGCGTTACCCAGCCGACTCATTTCTAAAGTTGATGGCATTTCCGCAACATTCTGCTGGGGCTTTGTTTTGTTTTGTTTTTGTTTTTGTTTGCTTGTTTTCGCCGCCGTGAGTAACGTGCACGCCCCTGTGACACAGTGTATCTCACCTGAAGCACTTAATCCGACAGTGAACCTACCGACCTGAGACAGGTTGGTTGGGGGCACTGGGAGGGGCTGGTGGAGATGCTTGCACCAGCCAGGATTCGAACCTGCCACCTCTTTGCCTCGAGTCCAGGGTCAGCATCATTCGCCCACAACGTCTCCTGTTGTTGTTGTTGCTGTTGTTGATGTTGTTGTTGCTGCTACTGCTGTTGACACGGTCCCCTTTAGGGTTTTGGGATTCATGATCGAAAGTTTTGGATTCTGCAAATGGAAATATTTAATAGCGGATTAACATTTTTGACGCCAGCACTTGCTTCGGGAATTAAAGACTTCTATCACTGTTCACGTGGCTGAAAGTGTGCGTGCCTCTACGTGGTGTGTGTGTGTGTGTGTGTGTGTGTGTGTGTGTGTGTGTGTGTGTGTGTGTGTGTGTGTGTGTGTGTGTGTGTGTGTGTGTAGGTGTGGTGTGTGTGTTGTGTGTGTGTTGTGTGTCACTGGTGTGGTGTGTGTGTGTGTGTGTGTGTGTGTGTGTGTGTGTGTGTGGTGTGTGTGTGTGTGTGTGTGTGTGTGTGTGTTGTCGTGTTGTGTGTGTGTGTGTGTGTGTGTGTGTGTGTGTGTGTGTGTGTGTGTGTGTGTGTGTGTGTGTGCAGACAAACCCCCCGAGGTCCCCTTTTCAAACATTTGCATACATTCCTGACTACTATCCAACCGGTACGATCGATCTGCCAAGAGCCAAGCCTGACCCTGTTAGTTTTTCACAGGGCTCACATTGTTAACATTCTTCTCTTCATCTTGCTACTTTTCAACCCTTTCTCCCTCCCGGGGCCACGCACTGTTGGCCCGATCCCCGCAGGCAGCCGCAGGCACTCACTCGGTGCACTTTGGCTAGCTGAACCAGCAGCCCGCCTGGTTCTATGGTTGGATAGTGCTGTTAACTTTGTTCTTTAATTCTGTGTACTATAGTAGACCGGGTCTGTGTTCTTTAAATCTGTGTACTATAGTAGACCGGGTCTGTGTTTTGACAATGGCAGTCTGATTGATGATGATGTTGATGACGCTGATGAAGTGATGCTTAATGTCCTCAGATGTCGGCTGACATATTAGGGACAAGCTGTGACCAATGCCGAAGCATGGTTCAGTAAATCTTTACGTCCACGGAAGCCAGAAGGCTCGTTAGGACGGACAGCCCAGGACGGCCACCTCGACTCTCACACAGCTCCTGAACTATGATGATGATGTTGATGATGATGGTTGCTTATATAGCGCTATTCTCCGCTCTCGAGCAGACTCACTGCCCTCGCATGTGATTCTGTATGAGTGACGAGCTTTTTATAGCGCGTTTTTGAATATCCACCGAAGTGGTGTACTTACAGCGCTGGCGTAGCTGGTGCCAGTTGAAACTGCTGCAAGTCTCGGACACGTGTTTAGCTGTAACCTGCCACCTGCAGTTTTGACAGAATGACCGGGATCTTTTACGTGCTACTGCGGTAACACGGGGATGGAACGGATACCGAAATAAGTCAGCACGGAAAGTTGACCCCGGAGAAGAAAATTCTCCCGCCGTTCCTGCAGGGATTCGAACCCGCGACCTTTCAACCACGAGTCTGAGCTATCCCCGAACCACTGAGCTATCCCCGTCCTGATTCTATATTTTGGTGCAGCTTGTATCACAAACAGACGTTTGATTTGGCTGTAGACGGTCTCCTGCTACGCCTGTACCTAATACAAATTAACGCAATACTGATTATCCACCGTGAGTCGTGCTCTTGGATGACAGTGCTGTTCATCTAATTCAACAGACCTAGCTATTGAATGCCTGAACTAATTTGTCCTTCGTTGTCTCCATCACTTCCTTGTTTCCACTCTCTTCGTCTCTCTCTCTGGTCTTCCTTCGTTGTTCCCATCCCTTGTTCCTACTCTCTTGTCTTCCTTTCTTGTTCCCAATCCCTTCCTTGTCTCTGTGTCCTTCCCTCTGCTCTTCTTTTGTTGTTCCCATCCCTTCCTTGTCTCTTTGCCCTTCCCTCTGCTCTTCCTTTGTTGTCCCCATCCCTTCCTTGTCTCTTTGCCCTTCCCTCTGCTCTTCCTTTGTTGTCCCCATCCCTTCCTTGTTCCCACTCTTGTCCGCCCTCTGCTCTTCCTTGTTGTTCCCATCCCTTCCTTGTCTCTGTGTCCTTCCCTCTGCTCTTCCTTTGTTGCCCAATCCCTTCCTTGTCTCTGTGTCCTTCCCTCTGCTCTTCCTTTGTTGCCCCCATCCCTTCCTTGTCTCTGTGTCCTTCCCTCTGCTCTTCCTTTGTTGCCCCCATCCCTTCCTTGTTCCCACTCTTTTCCGTTCCATCGTTATTCCCATCCTTTGTTTCTACTCCCTGCTCTTTCTTCGCTGTCCTCGTAGTGTTGTTGGTAGGTCTTCCCGAGCACCTAGAACCCACAGCTGTCACGGTGTCACCCGTAAAACTGAGCTGGTCGGGACATAGCTCTTCGTGCTCTGTCTACTGGCAGCAGTTCTGCCTTTCTGATTTCTGCCCGCTGTATTCATTCAGCTTTACTTTCCACATGTCCTCCTCTGCGACTGGGTGAACAGTGGCTCACGCTTTGACTTGTGAATGGGTGAGTTTTGTCTCGCCCTGACGCTTCAAGATCAAGCAGCTCACTCTTCTTCCCTCTTGTTAAACAAATTAGACGCAGAGGACGGAAGTAAAGAAACAGGAAGTACTAAGAACGGAGAGAAAGGCGAAGTCTTCTGGCTCTATCTTTTGCTCAGACGGCGTCGTTTTGTTTGTTTCAGAAACTTCGTAGAGTGCAGAACGGACTGCAAAATGGTAAGTGGGAAATTTATTTGTTCATGTCAGAGAGAGAGGAGGGGGGGTGGGGGGAAGGAGAGAGAGAGAGAGAGAGAGAGAGAGAGAGAGAGAGAGAGAGAGAGAGAGAGAGAGAGAGAGAGAGAGAGAGAGAGCATTTCACAATATGGTAATCGATGCAATCATTCTAGAACCAAGGAATCGGGATGGAAGCGCTCGCTGGGCAGAGAAGAAGAAGAAAAGAAAATCGCATTCCATCTTTTCATTTGATGCAGCGAGCTGTCAAAGCGAGCAGGCGCGCGATGGCGATGTTACGTATGATTGTAGCTCAGCTGTGTGTTTTGTTTGCCTGTCTTTGATAACGCGCACAGGCTCACTGGCAGATTTAGGGGACTGGGCCTGCTTCCATTATTGCTTGAGAGAAACGCATAACTCGGGAAAGAGGTGAGCAGCTTTGGAAGGGCTCCTTCCTTTTCCTTAAGGCGTGTAAAGCGGAGGATGGACAGTTAGCCTTAGTTTCTCACAGGCACTGACTTATAATAATTATGTACTCTGTTATGTGCTGTTTCTCCAGATTACCGATACGGATACGGATGATTTATTCATTTTAGGCCATTGCCCTCTCATGAAGGGGTGCGGGTGGATGACCTACCACCTCACGGTACATACTATAATTGTGCCTGTGAGCAAGACAAACCAACAACTAACGACGATGTACTTGACTCCGTACTGACAACGACAGTGTGATTGAATTATGAACTTAAACTGCGACGCAGCTTAAAGGCTTTGTATAAATACACTGACAGGTTTCTCACAATATTTTCATTGGTGGATGCCAGCAGATTTTTCTTCCAGATTAGAGCACGTAAAACGAAAGAACGAAGCAAAGAACCAAAACAATCGAAATAAACTCGTGCACTCGCACACACACACACACACACACACACACACACACACACACACACACACACACACCACACAACACACACACACACACACACACACAGAGTCAATAGGATAGCTTGCGTGCGCACAGAGGGAAGACAAAGAATGGAGTATCAGAAGAAGAACGTCGCTGGCAGGCAGGTTTTTAAACTTTAAGGAGTTCAGTTAAATAGCCAGAAGCGGTCGCATTGAGGCAGTTGTTTCGCAGAGAAGCGGGTTTGTACTGTATTCATGAACCAGTGGGAAGCCATTGGAGAGAAGCAAGGTGAGGGGATATATGGTCAGTTTTGGGAACACTCAGAACAAGGCGAGCAGCGTTGTTTTGAACCTTTTTGTAGTTTGCATGAGAGATACTAATGACAGCTAGACAAGAGAGAACTGCAGTAGTCCAGGCATAAAAGAACAAAAGGCACAGACAAGAATTTGTTTGTGGCATCTGTGGACAGAAGATGACGGATGGAACTAATGCAACGGAGTTCAAAATTAGCTCAGTGTACGAGGTTCGAGATGTGAGTTTTCATGGTCATATGACAATCAACTTATCCGATGTTGAAGGACTGGCACTGGCTTTAATTAGGAATCCGAACAGCGCCACGTGATTGGCCGTCGGTGACCTTAGGTGGGCTCCGGTCACTTCTCAGCAGTTTGCAACATCCAGTTTTTCACCCGTGTAATTGATTTAATCATGAATTTGGTCTCGTCTTCATAGTAAAGTTTGTGCTGTTGTTGTTTATTTAAAAAAAAAAAAAAAAAAAAAAAAAAGTTTTGACGTAACATTATACGCGGTGTAGAATTCATTTTCTGTCAACTCGTGAACAGCCCTCTGTGTGTGGTGGTTGGGTTGATCACTCTCTCCCTGCTCTATGATTCTGTTGTCATAATCACGTACTCAAAATGTGGTGTGGCAGTGAGGCAGATAATTCTCATTTGGATTTCTCTTATCTTGTCCCTCGTGGTTTAGCTGCCACATATCAGCCGCAGAGGCATGCAGGAGATAGCAGTATATTATAACGGATGCTTCGCCTTCATTGCCGTTCCTACAAAGCTGCTTCGTTGCAACGCTTTACTCTCACACAGTCAGCTTCTCTTTGTGTCTCACTCTTTCTGCTCTCTCTCTAGCGTACCCCCCCCCCCCCCCCCCCCCACACCCCTCCTGTTTCTGTGCAGCAAATCTGCTCCATATGTTCGTAGAAGTGACCAACTTTACAACGCATTTGTTAGGAGCTGAGCTCCAGAATGTTAAATTGTAAGCTGCAGCTCTTTTGGACCTCCAGGTTGACTGGTTGTACAGTTCAGTGTAATGCTGGATTCCTGGCTACTGGCGTGCTCGTTTGATAGGTCCAAGTTGTTGCTGGGGCAAGGGGCTTACAAACTGTGTGTGTGTGTGTGTGTGTATAGTGTGTGTGTGTGTGTGTGTGTTGTGTGTGTGTGTGTGTGTGTGTGTGTGTGTGTGTGTGTGTGTGTGTGTGTGTGTGTGTGTGTGTGTGTGTGTGTGTGTGTGTGTGTGGTAGTGTGTGTGTGTGTGTGTGTGTGTGGTGTGTGTGTGTGTGTGTGTGTGTGTGTGTGTGTGTGTGGTGTGTGTGTGTGTGTGTGTGTGTGTGTGTGTGTGTGTGTGTGTGATGTGTGTAGTGTGTGTGTGTGTGTGTGTGTGTGAGTGGGTGAGGGAGAGAGAGAGAGAGAGAGAGAGAGAGAGAGAGAGCTGTTCGTGCGACAAGAAGAACGGTAACGAAGAACGTTGTTAGTGGCAACGCTAGTCACCTTACTGGGCATGGCGCCGCTTTTTGCAACGAACACTAAATCCCCGCTCTTCAAAATGGTTACACTTTTACAGATTTTAGTGGTGAGTGCAGCAGGCATTACTGTCTGAACCATCACGTTATAAAAAGGCAGTCTGCAGACGGCCTAGACCCCTGTGCTGAGGCTGATGGGTGTTTACGAATACGTTGTTTTGTGATCATAATACGCGCAGCGGTTTTCTGCATTCTCTGCCCAAAAGGGTTATCTCGTCCATATGGTTTTGAAAATTAAGGGGTAATTTTAGAAGAGGAAGAAAAAAAAAAAGAAATATATATAAATAATAATAATAATAATAATCTAAAACAGAATGACTGCTAGCGTTCTAAAACAAGATCTAAAACACAAACAGGTTCAAACGAACGCTTATTTCAATTTGACACGGTAATTTTAGACCAAAAATGGTGATGTGGACGTGTGTTTTTCTCCGGCATCCTTTGTGCGTTCGACAACAAAGCGAATAAAATACTAACTACTGTGTGTAGTCTCTTTAAGTGTCGCTTGAGGCGTCCCAGGATAATAAGTGAACAGATTACAACTGTCACTTTCCTTTAGCCTGCTGGTTTCCGGTCTCCTGGGATCTGGGGCTCCATGTCTTTTGTTTTCTTTTCGCCCCTGGAACAAAGCCGGCTGATTGGCCCCTTTGGAAAAACAGTTCTTCCCCCCCCCCCCCCCCCCCCCCTTCCTCCCCTTAGTCCCGCGCCCTAGTTCAACCCCGCCCCCACCGAAGGGGAGGCAGCGATATGTCATGGAGCTCTATCATTTTTGACACTTCAATTTCTGGTGCGGGGGACTGCGGCTGCCAGCTTGCTTCTTGGACTAGCGCAGACCCGGTTCCTGGGGGTGGGGTGGGGGTTGGGGGTGGGGGGGTGGGGGGAGAGATCAGTTACACACACGTTCCCCCTGCCTCTGCTGAACCCGTTCTCCGCCCCTTTCACCCCTACCCCCTTCCTTCACCCCACTCTCCCGCCTGTCCCATCCTCCCCCAATCACCTCGTCACGTTTCCTCCTTGGCTATGCAAAATTGGTGTTTTCAACAAAACAGCCCCAACACTTCACTCCAGTTTTCTCCCGGGTTCGTTCGCCGTTTGCCGTTGCCGCCACGTGAGTCATGTGGCGATTCCGAGAGGAGCTTGCTGTGGGGATCTGTGACTGAGCGTGGCGGATCGGGGTCTGCCAAGTGAGTCATGTAGGGGGTTCAGCCTTGCTGTACGTCCACAGAGACAATACGGATTGTTTAGTATTAGGGACAGGGAGCCCAGGACGTCCACCTCGACTTTCACACAGCTCCTGAGCTCTGAGATACTACACTTCAATGCTGCTTTACGTCCACAGAGACCGTACGGACTATTAGGGACAGGGAGCCCAGGACGGCCACCTCGACTTTCACACAGCTCCTGAACTCTGTCATCATGTGGTGAGGACGGGGTAGGGGTGGGGGGGGGGGGGGGGGGGAGGTCTAGCTATGCGCGCAGAGTGGCAGGGTCTGCCACATGAGTCGTGTGGTGACTGACAGAGGCGCTTGGTGAGGGAGTCTATGAGCGCCGTCGTTGTCCGCCGCATGAATCACGTGATGATTCAGAGAGGGGTGTGGGTGGATGTGGAACTGTGAGCACGGGTCATGGTCTGCCGCATGAATCACGTGATGATTCAGAGAGGGGTATGGGGTGTGTGTGTGTGTGTGTGGAACTGTGAGCATGGGTCAGGGTCTGCCACATGAGTCATGTGGTGATTCAGAGAGGAGTTGCGAAGAGGGGGGAGGGGGGGGGGGGGGGGGGGGAGGGCGGAGTGGGGGGAGGGGCGGGTGGGTGGGTAGGGTTGCCGGATCGGGGTCTGCCACATGAATTATGTGGTGATTCAGAGAGGAGCTGGGGAGGGGGGGGGGGGATGAGCGCGAGCCGGGGTCTGCCGCATGAATCATGTGATTCCCACAGGAGATTGGTCTGTGAGCGCAGGTCGGGGTCTGCCACATGAATCATGTGTGATTCCGACAGGAGCCGGGTGAGGGAGTCTGTGAGCGCGGGTCGGGGTCTGCCACATGAATCATGTGTGATTCCGACAGGAGCCGGGTGAGGGAGTCTGTGAGCGCGGGTCGGGGCCTGGCTTTGCTGGAACAGCCACGTTGCACCGTAGGGACTGTGTGCAGCGCAGGGAGTAAAAAGTGGATTACACCAAGCGGCAGCCACGCTCTGGAACACGCCACCGATGAATAATTGAAACCCTAGCTGATGACAACGGAAACAGAAGCTGGAAAAAGCTCTCCCTCTTGTTCCCAAAACGGTCTCCGTGGTCACAGAAGCAGGATTTCGCCCCGGTACGGTGGTGACCAAATTTCTGTTTTATGTTGGGGGGTTGCGACAGACACTATGTAGCCAGCGTTGTAGTGTGACAGTCGCGAAGGCGCAAACCACTCTAACCACTAGAATGACTCCTGCATTAAGGTGGGCAGCGATGAGAGCCATTTTAATGTTTCATTGATTGTGAGGGACAAAGTCACAAGACAGAGTCCACAGACCACAACTTTTGAAGTGAAAGGAGAGCCGAAGCGGATTCGAACCGAGGTCCTTCTACTTACCAGCCTAACGCCTTACCGCTAGGCCAAACCGGCCCACGTCCCGCTGAGTTCGCGTCAGCCACGATGCACACGTAATGATCTTGGTCGTGTCCCAAACTCAGTTTTCCCCGTCCTGATGCGTTGTTCGTTCTTTGATTCTTAATGTCCTCGGACGTCGGATGTCATATTAGGGACAACCGATGCGTTGTCATTCCTCACTACTTTTAACCTAACGGTGTACAGAAGCTATCAGTGTTCTCCCTACTCTAACCGGTATGGTTGACTGGGCGTTAATTACACATGCATTTACTGACAGTCAGCGTTCAAGGTCTTTGTGAAACAACGTGTAACGGGAGATGGGCTTTACTGACAGTCAGCGTTCAAGGTCTGTGTAACAGGAGATCGGTCTTACTGACAGTCAGCGTTTAGTGTGTGTGAAGCACTGTGTAACAGTAGATCAGATGGTGAGTCAACGGTCAAGGTCTGTGTGTAACCCTATGTAACACTAACAGTAGATGGGTTTACTGATAGCGTTCAAAGTCTGTGTGTAACGCTGCTTAACACTAACAGGAGATGGGGTTTACTGGCAGCGTTCAAGGTCTGTGTGTAACGCTGTGTGACACTAACAGGAGATGGGGTTTACTGGCAGCGTTCAAGGTCTGTGTGTAACGCTGTGTAACACTAACAGGAGATGGGGTTTACTGGCAGCGTTCAAGGTCTGTGTGTAACGCTGTGTACACTAACAGGAGATGGGGTTTACTGGCAGCGTTCAAGGTCTGTGTGTAACGCTGTGTAACACTAACAGGAGATGGGGTTTACTGGCAGCGTTCAAGGTCTGTGTGTAACGCTGTGTAACACTAACAGGAGATGGGGTTTACTGGCAGCGTTCAAGGTCTGTGTGTAACGCTGTGTGACAGGCTGCGGGGTGTAGCGGGTCTGTAGAAGGAGGGTTGGAGGGGAAGAGAGCGACGGGACAAGTGTTTGATACGAGGCCAGCTGTGTAAATTAGATATGTGAACCACGCCATTTACCTTGTTTGCAGCGTTCAAGGTCTGTGTGTAACGCTGTGTAACACTAACAGGAGATGGGGTTTACTGGCAGCGTTCAAGGTCTGTGTGTAACGCTGTGTGACACTAACAGGAGATGGGGTTTACTGGCAGCGTTCAAGGTCTGTGTGTAACGCTGTGTGACACTAACAGGAGATGGGGTTTACTGGCAGCGTTCAAGGTCTGTGTGTAACGCTGTGTAACACTAACAGGAGATGGGGTTTACTGGCAGCGTTCAAGGTCTGTGTGTAACGCTGTGTGACACTAACGGGAGATGGGGTTTACTGGCAGCGTTCAAGGTCTGTGTGTAACGCTGTGTGACACTAACAGGAGATGGGGTTTACTGGCAGCGTTCAAGGTCTGTGTGTAACGCTGTGTGACAGGCTGCGGGGTGTAGCGGGTCTGTAGAAGGAGGGTTGGAGGGGAAGAGAGCGACGGGACAAGTGTTTGATACGAGGCCAGCTGTGTAAATTAGATATGTGAACCACGCCATTTACCTTGTTTGGCGTGCTGCTGACCTTAGTGCTAGGCAGTCTTCTTTCGCCTTAACCGTAAATCACGCCGCTCAGCCGGCTCTGTGGCCTAGCGGTAAGAGCGTTAGGCTGGTAAGCGGAGGGACCTCGGGTCGAATCCGCTTCGGCTCTCCTTTCTCTTCAAAAGTTGTGGTCTGTGGACACTGTCTTGTGACTTTGTCCCTCACAATTATGGAACATTAAATGGCCCTCATCGCTGCCCACCTTAATGCAGAAGTCATTCTGGTGATGACAGTGTAGCGATAGGTATATAATGTCCCCCCTCCCACCCCACCCCCACCTCCATACCCCCTTCCCCCCTTCTCCCCGTCCCTAATAAGCCTTATGGTTTCTGTGGACGTTAAGCACCATGTTTAGTTACTTCAGCCGGCTCTCTTCGCCCTCCCCACACCCGCCCTCTGGTGTCCCCTCATGTCATTTGTTTGGAACACCCCCGAGTAAGTAAGTAACTTGTTTTTTTTCCGCCCAGACAACAATTGCGTTATATCAGGGCGAATGGCGGAACACCCCCGAAAACAGGACAACTTCAGACTGCATCAGTGTATAGTTTTTGAAGTACATGATTGGACGAAAACTTCATTAAATCCGACAAACAGGTTAAAAAAAGAGAAGTAATAATAATAATTAATAATAATAATAATAAAAGCATTTTTAAAACGCAAAATCTTGTCCCTAGAGACTATTCTAAGCAAGCAAGCGCGCACACGCACGCACGCACGCACGCACGCAGAAGCACCCGCACACGCAAGCATTCTGATTATACAAAGCTAAATATACACAGCTTCAAAAAACGGCTCCTTTGATGGACGTGGAGTCTGTATCTGGTTTGTTAACGTCAGCATCGTGCCGGCCTCACGCTATTATGAATTATCGAAACAAGCTCCGTCTCGATTCTCTCCACCCTCACTCACCCACCCAGCCCGCGTCTCATTTTAGCTGCAGCGGAACCATCCCAACACCCTTCCGTTGGCCTGCACCCCGTCTTTCGTGCCAGTATGTATGTGCATCAATTATGCAAGCAGTTGGGGTCGAACTCCGCCGCCCCGAACATTTCCTGCTGCCGTTCATCGTGGAGGGACGCCCCCGCCTGAGTGAGTAGAGTGCAGTCGCTGCGGGTTGCCGTCCCGCTGGTAAGGAAGTAAATAAACATGGTGCTTAACGTCCATAGAAACCATAAGGCTTATTAGGGACGGGGAGATGGTGGGAAGGGGGGGGGGGGGGGGGGGGGGGGGGGGAGGGTATGGAGGTGGGGGGAGAGGGAGATTATATGTACCTATCGCTACACTGTCACCACCAGAACGACTCCTGCATTAAGGTGGGCAGCGATGAGAGCCATTTTAATGTTTCATTGATTGCGAGGGACAAAGTCACGAGACAGTGTCCATTGACCACAACTTTTGAAGTGAAAGGAGAGCCGAAGCGGATTCGAACCGAGGTCCCTCTGCTTACCAGCCTAACGCCTTACCGCTGGGCCAAAACGGCTCACGTCCCGCTGGGGAAGCCTGGGGCAAGGTGAGGGCAGGCCGCGGGGCGGGTGGCTCCAGGAGGCAAGGTATACTGTCGGTGGGTGCACGTGGTGGGAGGGAGCGAGGGCTTTGTTCAAACCCCGGATGCCTTCATGCCAGACACGGGGACTGGGGCGAAACGACCCCTGTGCTCCCTGAAACCCTGAAACCTTCAGGGGTGGGGGGAGGGGGGGGGGGGGCGTTGAGTGTTGCTACTCCCCGTCTACAGTACCATCGTGTGTGTGTGCGATGTGTGTTGTGTGTTGTGTGTGCGTGTGTGTGTGTGTGTGTGTTGTGTGAGAGGGGGGGGGGGGGGGGGGAGTGGAGTGGCAACACAAATATGTCAGAGACAGGAATTTATGGCCTGATCTGAAACGGTGGAACTCCACCAGGTCGAGGTTCAGTATTCAGGCAAAAATAACTCCTTGCAACTCCTACAGCCGTGCCGCATTTTCCCCTGGCTGTCTTCGTCAATCTCGTGAATCTCCAATGTACTCGAATTGGAACCGGCAGTTATGATTCTCAGTAAAGGGTATGAGTGAGTGGTAGACGGAAGTGGCACCGTGGTTTACGTTAGCAGTTAGGTGGGAAGCGAAGGGTTGTCTAGGTAGTGAGGTGAAAACGTGGAGTTGGCACGGCTGAAATGATAAGAAAAGAATGAGAAAAGATGGCGTAGCAGGAATAGAGAACTTACTGTATCTTAAACTGCAGTTATTAAATAAACGCTCTGATCTGATACACGAACCGTTTCGGCCGTATGGTTGAGCACAGTCCGAACCTGATCTCAGACGGATAGTGTGTCAGCATAGCCGTACGGTTGAAACAGTTTAGCTCATCGGTTTCAACGTGTCCGTTCTATCTAAATGTAGCATGATTTATTCCAAACGAATGACCTGCATCCGACAGCCGATGAGCGCTCGCCGTTTGGACTGAAGTGAAGCAAAGGCCGGAGGTCACAAGGGATGGTAACTCTCGAATAGCAAGGTTGAATACATCGACCTTCCCCTTGTTTTAACCCGTTAGTTTCGGCTGTATCGTGTAAGTAAGTAAACATGGTGCTTAACGTCCACAGAAACCACGAGGCTTATTAGGGCCGGGGAGAAATGGGGAAGAGGGTATGGAGATGGGGGAAGAGGGAGGTTATATTACATACCTATCGCTACACTGTCACCACCAGAATGACCTGCATTAAGATGGGCAGCTATGAGAGCCATTTTACTGTTTCATTAATTGTGAGGGACAAAGTCACAAGACAGTGTCCTTCGTGTATTGTGTAACAACCAGTAGGTTTAAGACGGACAGGTTCGACCGCATGAGGTTGAACGGCCCTCGTCAACCATACGGCCGAAACGGCCTCAATGCCTTAAGAAAGAGCTAACTGTGTGTTAAACTGTGAGTTCAGCAGCTGTGTTAAAATCGAGGTGGCCGTCCTAGTGAGCCTTATGGTTTCTGTGGACGTAAAGCAACATTGAACCATGCTTACGCATTGGTCACAGCTTCTCCCTGATATGTCAACCGACATCCGAGGACGCTAAGCTCCGCATCACCATCATGTGTTAAACTGCAGTTGCTAAGTGGGCACTTTGTGTGTGTAGTGAGTGGGTTGTTACGTCAGTGGCGCGGCTTCCCCGTGTCCCCGGGTTCCTGTGTTGGAGCTTGACCTTGACCATATTGCTTTACGTTCGCAGAAGCAAGGTTGCTTATTAGGGAGGGACGTGGGGGGGGGTGGGGGGGGGTGGGGGGGGGGGGAGGAGAGAGAGTGAAGGCTCGACCGCGGATACCGCCCGAAAAGACCGGAGAGACCGTGGACCGCCGCCAGAACAACGGAAGTGTTAAGGCGGTGTCCCCTCGCCATTGCGCAGCGACTAGTGCACCGCGCAATTGCTGTTTCAACTGCCGTGCGTGGGCAGAGTCACAAAGACAAAGTCCGTTGCATTGCTGTTGAGGAACAACCCGAAGCGAAAGAAGTCCAACTTCCGCAGCCCAGCTCCACCTCCCTGCTCATGATCTCTTCTGGGCTGACCTGAGGGTCCAGCTCCACCTCCCTCCTCTTGATCTCGCCTGGAACCCTGTGGTAATGACACACACACACACACACTGTGAATGTGTGTTTGTGTTGGAGCAGATAAAAGGTAAACATGGTGCTTAACGTCCACAGAAACCATGAGGCTTATTAGGGACGGGGAGAAGGGGGGTGGGGGGGGGGGGGGGGGGGAGAGAGGTATGGAGGTGGGGGGAAGAGGGAGATGGAGGGAGAGGGAGATCATATACCTATTGCTACACTGTCACCACCAGAATGATTCCTGCATTAAGATGGGCAGCGATGAGAGCCATTTAATGTTTCAGTCGGAAGTGATGGACAAAGTCACAAGACAGTGTCCACAAACCACAACCTTTTTGAAGAGAAAGGAGAGCCGAAGCGGTATCGAACCGAGGTCCTTCCGCTTACCAGCCTAACGCCTTACCGCTCGGCCAAACCGGCTCACATTTTTTGGAGCAGAGACACGACAGCAAGTGTTACAGTGTCTCTGGTTGGACAGACGGCATGGCGCGACACGGTGTGACCCGCTGACTCACCTCTGCAGGAAGAAACCCAAGACAGCACGCATAACGTTTCTAGCCTTGTACGGCAGCTTCTCACAATCGACCATGAATAAGATGTGTGTGAGTGTGTGTGTGTGTGTGTGTGTGTGTGTGTGTGTGCGTGCGTGCGTGCGTGCGTGCGTGCGTGCGTGCGTGCGTGCGTGCGTGTGTGCGTGTGTGTGTGTGTTGTGTGTGTGTGTGTGTGTGTGTGTGTGTGTGGTGTGTGTGCGTGCGTGCGTGAATGCGTGTGGGGGGGGGGGGGGTGCGCGCGCGTGTACAAAATGTAGGTTTGTTTTTAAATTATTTTTACGCAAGGCCGTTTTAAATATTCAAGGGTCGTGTTTTGAATTCCTTTCACGAAATTCTCGATAGTTAGGTCCTTAAGTTGCTGTGAAGAAGTTTTCTAAGAGCTGTATCAACAAACGTAAATCGGATCCTGCACTGGCTTCCGGTGGAGCAGAACAACAAGCGAAGTCTGTGGTCGCTGTCAAGTTGCCAGCAGTTAGCTTTGCTCTACTTTGTTAGCTTTGTTCTACTTTCATGTTGTATATTTTGGTCGTCGCTGTGCTGTCAGTCTCTGAATGGTTTACTTCTGATCCTCACCATCTACGGAGATGGCTCAGTGGACTCGTGATCGAAGGGCTTTATCAGCGTCAAAATACACTATTTTGTATCCGTTTCCAGCCCCGTGTTGCCGCAGTAGGATGTTTAAGACCCCGGCCATTCTGCCAAAAGTGCAGTTGGCAGGGTACAGCTAAACACGCATACACTCTATCAGTGTGAACTTCCCCCATGCTGAAGTTGGTGGCCTACAAAGAACAAGAGCAAAGAATCTTTATTGAGCTGTTCGCACCTTCCCGACAGTTTCGTTCCTCCTCCGACACGTCTTGTTGGAATTCCATCCTTCGGCACCAAATGCAATAGCAACAGGCCCATCTACCTGGAACCAGCTGCCACTTACCGTTAGACATGCCCCCTCCTACCATTCTGTGGAGTGTTCCCTCCAAATCTGTCTGGTCTCTGAAGTCAGCAGACCCCCCCCCCCCCCCCCCCCCATCCCGTCTCCTTTCCCTCGATTTCTCCCGGTCTTCCATCAACTTCAGGCCCTGACTTATCTCGTGTGTGTGTGTGTGTGTGTGTGTTGTGTGTGTGTGTGTGTGTGTGTGTGTGTGTGTGTGTGTGTGTGGTGCATGCGTGCGTGCGTGCGTGCGTTCCTGTGTGTGTTGAGACTATTGCGATTGTGAGCCTTTTCTTATCTATGAAGATTTGGTAAGAGGTCTAAAGTAAGCGCGGTTTTTCATTCGTTTGATTAGATTGCTGTATGCAATGGTATTTGTTGCATTTCAGCGCAGATTGCTGTATGCAGTGGTATTTGTTGCATTTCAGCGTAAGACTTCCTGCCCAGTTTTGTGTGCAAGCTTTAGGATTTGTGTGAAGGTTTAGCGCATTGCAGAAGGCACGGTGCTTAGAATTGGCCCTGTGAGTGACGATGAAGCAAGCCGGACGACGGGGGAGGGACAGCTGAGATAGAGTGACTTTGTTGCTTAACGTCCACGGAGGCGAGATGGCCTATTAGGGACGGGGACGAATGGGAAAAGGGGAACAGAAGAGTGGAACCTCGAAACAGGCGCCAACTCGGGCGACCAAGGCTGCCGTGGACCGCCGCCAGAACAACAGAATGTTAAGGCAGTGTCCGTCCGGCATTGCGCAGCGACCACCGCACCACGCAATTGCTGTCCCAACTGCTATGCAGAACAGAGTCACAACGACAATGTCCGTAGCTCCGCCGTTGGGAAACAACAGAAGCAAAAGAAGTCCAACTCTCTAGCCCAGCACCACCTCCCTGCTCTTGATCTCTTCTGGGCTAGCTTCTTCGTGAGAGTCCGGCTTCACCTCCCTCCTCATGATCTCGCCTGGACTCTGAGGACAGCTGACTAACAACGAGACTTATAGTCCACACAGATCACATAATTGTGGTATATGGGGTGTGGGGTACCGAAATCTAACACCGCTCGCTTAAAATAAACCACTAGACCACACACGCTTTGGTGGGTAGCCAAAGAAAAAGAAGGGGAAAAAAAGAAGAGTACTAGTTCTTGGATTTTAAGGTCCCGTCAACGGCATAGAGTCACCTCAGGACAGATCACGTTCCAAATTCACGGGAACCTGCTGAAATCACTTTCTGATTGATGATCGCTTATATAGCGCTATTCTCTGCTCTCTTGAGCAGACTCACTGCGCTCGCATGTAATTCTACATGAATGACTAGCTTTTTATAGCGCGTTTTTTGAATATCCACCGAGTGGTGTACTTAAGCGCTGGCATGGCTGGTGCCACATGAAACTGCTGCCGTCTCGGCGCAAGTTCAGTGTAAACCATACAACCATGTTCCATGTCACTTCATGCAAAGTTTCAACATACGTAAGGTGTATGCGTGTTTAGCTGTAACCTGCCACCTGCCCTTTTGGCAGAATGACCGGGATCTTTTGCGTGCTACTGCGGTAACACGGGGGTGGAACGGATACCGAAATAAGAGTCAGCACAGAAAGTCGACCCTGGAGAAGAAAATTCTCCTGCCGCTCCTGCAAGGATTCGAACCCGCGACCTTTCAACCACGAGTCCGGCGCTCTAACCACTGAGCTATCCCCGCCCCGCGGGCCCACACGGGAAACTGTATTAGCCAAAACTAACGCATTTCATAAACAGGGAGAAGTATGGGTGCCGGGGAGGTGGGGGCGGGGGGGGGGGGGGGGGGGGGGCGACACAGGTGAATAAACCAGGAATGTAGAAATGAGGGCAAGGAAGAAATTCCTGGCAGTGGGCGAAGCATGCGCGGCTATATTCTGACCTATTCCAGGCTTTAAGGAGACGACATTTGTCAGCGCTGGGTTCACAACGGAGGAGACCTTAATTTCTGCGTCCGCAGTAACCCGCTGCGGGATAAACACACGCACACACGCACGCACGCACAAACACACACACACGCACAACCCCCCAAAACAACAACAACAACAAAAACAACAGAAAAAACTGTTTCAACAGTTGCCAGATAATCGAGTCATAAAATAAGTGTCCGAAAACGCAGCTGTCGAGAACAGCCCATCAAGGACACCATCCATCTCCTTCCCCCAGAGGCCCAGCACCTCCGTGGGTGCTGTCCGGGCCCTGATTTGACGTAACCGTTTCTCTCCGTGGCGGTACGGTGTCTGCGGGTGGCCAGCGACAGGTGTGTCAGCGTGGACAGGTGACGGGCGGTCCCGGAGCTTTCCGCCTGAGCGCCCCTGGCTGATTTACGTGCACATGGGAGTGAGCGGGCGGTCGGGCGGCCATGATTTACTCCGGCCGCTTGTCAGCAGAAAAGGATCGGGGGAAAGGTCCATGAGCTTACTCTTTGATGACGGCTTGTGCAAGGTTGTGTCGGGGCGGGCGGGCTGGAGAAAGGACGTTTGTTTCCCTTGTCAAAGGATGGCTGCGTTTGCGTCCAGTCCCTCGCCGGCCACCGGCAGGCACTAAAAAGCCAGCCACTCTAGTCAAACCGCTGCAATAAAACATCTATTCAGCTAAAAACGTACGTGCTTCTTGCTTGAGGCCGCTGAAGTAGGTCTAATTCCTTCTCCTCGAGAGACGGCGGTCGGTTTGACCACCAAGGTAGTTGTGGGGTGAAAGTACGTGCGTGCTGACCGGGTGCTGAACGTACTGGTCAGCAGTTCCATGCTTTCTTGGTGCTTTACGTCCACGGAGGCGAGATGGCCTATTAGGGACGGGGACAGAGTGGGAAGGGGACGACAGAGTGAAGGCTCGACCGCGGAAACCGCCCGAAAAAGACCGGAGAGACCGTGGACCGCCGCCAGAACAATGGAAGCGTTAAGGCGGTGTCCCCTCGCCATTGCCCAGCGACTTGTGCACTGCGCAATTGCTGTTTCAACTGCTGTGCTTGGGCAGAGTCACAAAGACAATGTCCGTTGCACCGCTGTTGACGAACAACTTGGACAACTCAAGCAAAGGAAGTCCAGCTTTCTTAGCCCAGCTCCACCTGCCCTACTCATGATCTCTTCTGGGCTAAGTTGAGGGTCCAGCTCCACCTCCCTCCTCTAAGATCTCTTGATCTTTTGATCTCGCCTGGAACCCTGCGCAGTTCCACCGTGGACCTATTATATATATATATATATATACCCTGGACTGCCAGCTGCGCGCTATGCGCGAGAAACAATTTATACTATATAGGTCCATGGTTCTACCCTGTGACACCTACACCGTCTGTCCCCGTCTGCCAGCTTGTCTGTTTGTTTGTTCCTCGCCTACCCCCCCCTCCCGCCCCCTTCCCCACACTGTCTTGATTTTGTTGCATTAACGTTGCGCTTTGCCTACAATCGTTTTTAAGTGCCCTTTCCAGGGAATGCCAGCAGACATTAATAATGGAGTCATGGAGAGGCTGCCTTACCCACTCGTTGGTGGCTGTAAACTAATTACTTTTCCTTTTTCGTAGGGGAAGGCTGCAGAATTGATCGACATGAGTGTACGGTTTGGTTTGGTGAAGTTTGGTCTTGACTTGTCTAATTGAGTCCCCGTTGGCTTACCTTCACGTGGTGGGGATCTTACGATACATATACTTCGCTTATTACCTACCCAGCTTGCCCTTCCCAGTTTCAGAGCTAGGGAGCTGTGTGAAAGTCGAGGTGGACGTCCTGGGCTCCTGTCCGTAATAAACCTACGGTTTCTGTGGACGTAAAGCAACACTTCAGCCAACCAGCCAACTTCCCAGTTTATTCTATTCTTGATGCTTACTTCTGTGTAAGGCAAGGCAAGGCAAGGCATTAAGCTGATAAGCAGAATTACCTTGGTTCGATTCCGCTTCGCCTCTCCTCTCTTCAAAAGTTGCAGTCTATGGACACTGTGTTGAGACTTTGTCCCTCAGATTAATCAATCATGAAAATGGCTTTTATCGCTGCCCATCTTAGTGCAGGAGTCACTCTCGTGGTGGCAGTATTGCGTTAGGCATAGTCTCCCCTGCTGGGATCTCGGGATCTTCTCGTAATAGTAAACATGGTGCTTAACGTCCACAGAAACCATAAGGCTTATTAGGGACGGGGAGAATGGGGGGAAGGGGAAGAGGGAGATTATATACCTATCGCTACACTGTCACCACCAGAATGATTCCTGCATTAAGATGGGCAGCGATGAGAGCCATTTTAATGTTTCAGTAGGAAGTGTTGGACAAAGTCACAGGACAGTGTCCACAAACCACAACCTTTTCGAAGAGAAAGGAGAGCCGAAGCGGTATCGAACCGAGGTCCTTCCGCCTACCAACCTAACGCCTTACCGCTAGGCCAAACCGGCTCACCAATCTCCTCGGAGACAACTCGGCTTTAAATACGTTTAGCCAGACTATTTCTGTCTGTGAGTCGGTTTGGCCTAGCGGTAAGGCGTTAGGCTGATAAGCAGAGGGACCTCGGTTCGAATCCGCTTCGGCTCTCCTTTCTCTTCAAAAGTTGTGGTCTGTGGATACTTTCTTGTTACCTTGTCCCTCACAATTAATGAAACATTAAAATGGTTCTCATCGCTGCCCATCTTAACGCAGGAGTCATTCTGGGGGTGACAGTGTAGCGATAGGTATATAATCTCCCTCTCCCTCCATCTCCCTCTTCCCCCCACCTCCATACCCCCGTTCCACCCTTCTCCCCGTCCCTAATAAGCCTTATGGTTTCTGTGGACGTTAAGCACCATGTTTTTTTAAACTTTTGTCTCCATGTCCTTTCAACTGTGTGTGTGTATGTGTGTGTGCGTGTGTGTGTGTGTGTGTGCGCGCGCGCGCGTGTGTGTATGCACTTACAATAGTTTCTATGGATAGGACTGTGCGCTTTACAAATACTTTAATTATTATTATCAACCGTATGTTGCTCCTTAAATTCTCACCAAAACACTCCGTTGTCTCAGCCGTGATGCGCCCTTGGCTGTATAATTTCCTATTAGTGAAACTCTCCATATGAACTCCGTTTTTAGTATCGCTTCTTTGGATTTAGCGGATATCTGAGAAACATTATTTTCATAGAACATCTCCATATAAATACTTGTGTGGGAATATTTTAGCATTCTAAAGGAGACAAATGTCTGTCATCAGTTGTAAAAAAAAAAAAAAAAATGTATATATATATTTAGACTCTGGTGTCCGAAACCTCTACTGGTGTAGTGGTTTTCTCAAGCCTGTGTCAGAACCCGAAACAGCACATACAACCTGTACTTTTCTTTTTCTTTGATTTGCCAAGTGACAGGATCATTGCACAAGGAATGTGTCCTGGTGCCAAGTACACTCACTCATACATTCACGCCAGTCATAAAACAGAAACGTCCGGTTAGAACCAAAGAAAACGCTGGAACAAAGAACAGTTCATTTATACACAAACTGAATTGTTATTGTCGGTCTGTGTGTATAGGGCGCGAAACACAGCAGAGAAGTGGAGTGAAAGATGCGTTGTGCACATACTATATATATATATATATACAAGGGGGGGGGGGGGGGGGGGGAGTGAGCAGCCAGTTACAAAACTGTGACAGCATGTGTCAGAAAGGGGCACAACTGTGTGATGGGCAGCCGTTTTCCAGGGATCTGACCTGACCTGACCTGACCAGCGATCTAACCTGACAATGTCTTTTTTGACAATGTTTTGGGTTAGTAGTAAAGAAACGAAACAAAAATGCAGACGGCAGGAAAGTGTGTCTTGATGCGCATCAGACCGTGTCGCCTAACCATACCCACCCACCCTTGCGACATAGACAGCGTAGTATATTATAAAAAAAAATATAAAAAATGTATCAACAAAAGAATCGCCCCACATACAGCCCCCACCACCCAGTAACAATCCCGGAACACGAACCTAGAGGAGTTTTGGAGTACTTCGTACACGCCTGACGTCGAATGTGGGACGAGTGATCAGTCAGGTAGTCTGGTGTCCAGTGTGGGACTAGTGATCTGTCAGGCATGGTGTCAAGTGTGGGACTAGTGATCAGTCAGGTAGTCTGGTGTCCAGTGTGGGACTAGTGATCTGTCAGGCATGGTGTCAAGTGTGGGACTAGTGATCAGTCAGGTATGGTGTCAAGTGTGGGACTAGTGATCAGTCAGATAGTCTGGTGTCCAGTGTGGGACTAGTGATCTGTCAGGCATGGTGTCAAGTGTGGGACTAGTGATCAGTCAGGTTGTCTGCTGTCCAGTGTGGGACTAGTGATCTGTCAGGTATGGTGTCAAGTGTGGGACTAGTGATCAGTCAGGTAGTCTGGTGTCCAGTGTGGGACTAGTGATCTGTCAGGCAAGGTGTCAAGTGTGGGACTAGTGATCAGTCAGGTATGGTGTCAAGTGTGGGACTAGTGATCAATCAGTCAGGTATGGTGTCCAGTGTGGGACTAATGATCAGTCATGTATGCTGCCAAGTGTGGGAAGGTGATCTGTCAGGTATGGTGTCAAGTGTGGGACTAGTGATCAATCAGTCAGGTGTGGTGTCCAATGTGGGACTTGTGATCTGTCAGGTATGGTGTCAAGTGTGGAACTAGTCATCTGTCAGGTATGGTGTCAAGTGTGGGGTTAGGGATCAGTCAGGTATGGTGTCAAGTGTGGGACTAGTGATCTGTCATGTATGCTGTCAAATGTGGGACTAGTGATCTGTCAGGTATGGAGTCAAGTGGGGGACTAGTGATCTGTCAGTCAGTTATGCTGTCCAGTGTGGGACTTATGATCAGTCTGGTGCCAAGTGTGGGGCTAGTGATCAGTCAGCAAGTGTGGTGCTCACTGTGATACTAGTGATCAGTCAGGTAGTCTGGTGTCACAGCTTTGAACAGTTCATCAGCACGCCACGCAAGCCTTAGAGCTTTCACGGCTGGCTACCCAAGTTACTGAGATTCCGAAACGGACGTTTCAAACATAATTATGCTCATGGTCCAGTAACAGGTGAGGAATCTCGTAGTGGAAGAGACAAATCAGGATCGCAGTGTGTGTGTGTGTGTGTGTGTGTGTGTGTGTGGGTGTGGGTGTGTGTGTGTGTGTTTGTCTGTGTGTGTGTGTGTGTGTGTGTGTGTGTGTGTGTGTGTGTGTGTGTGTGTGTGTGTGTGTGTGTGTGTGTGTGTGTGCATGTGTGTGTGGTGTGTGTGTGTGTGTGTGTGTGTGTATGTGTGTGTTGTGTGTATGTTGTGTGTGTGTGCGTGCGTGCATGTGTGTGTGTGTGTGTGTGTGTGTGCGTGCGGGCGCGCACGTGCGTGCGTGTGTGCATTCACACGCGCATGTTTGTTTGTCGGCAATGGGTGCTTGTGCCTGCGCACGCGCGCGCGTTTTTGCGATTCTTTCGACAGAGCGTTTGCGCCGGGTCCACGATGAAGGCCGCCAAAAAACAAAAACTAAAAAACTAAAAATAACCCCCCCCCCCCCCAAAAAAAAAAAAAGAGAAAAAAATAAGCGAGCATTGCAATAAAAGATTCACAATACGTCTCCATGCTCCACCTGCGGCATGTGAAGGGAGCAGACTTCAAAGCAGCGGATTCAAGTGCGCCGGCCCTGCAGCGTGTGCCGCCACAAGGGCTTACTGATCAGTGTGATAAGGCTGCAGGGGGGAAAAGCAAGCAGGTAACGGGCGCAGAAAAAGTAAGTGGAAAAACTTGTGTAAGTAAGTTTGCTCTGTGCGTAACGTCCACAGAAACCATAAGGCTTATTAGGGACGGGGAGAATGGGCGGAAGGGGGTATGGAGGTAGGGGGAAGAGGGAGAGTATATATATACCTATCGCTACACTGTCACCACCAGAATGACCTGCATTAAGATGGGCAGCGATGAGAGCCATTTTAATGTTTCATTAATTGTGAGGGACAAAGTCACAAGACCGTGTCCGCAAACCACAACTTTTGAAGAGAAAGGAGAGCCGAAGCGGTCTCGAACCGAGGTCCTTCCGCTTACCAGCCTACCGCCTTACCGCTAGGCCAAACCGTCCCACGAAGAACTTGTGAGTTGAGGCGGAGAGGAAGACCCCGAGGTGCTGCTGTCGAGCGACCGGCAGCTGTTATAGCTCACCACGGAACGTCGGTCATCCGCTCTTGTGGCTGATGAGCACACAAACGCAGCCAAGTGGCCCCTCTGGCATCCCGGGTAATCAGGGGAGATAACTCGGTTCTGCTCCGCTGCCTCCGACATGGGGGCCGCTGCAGCGCAGCTCAGGCAACCGCCAGATGGCGGTGCGCACCAAGCGACAAACGGTATAAACTCCAGCGCCAAACGCCTAAGTCAGAGATACAGTTTAGATGATCAGTGCTCGCGCAGCCTTCATCTTTCAGAGTGAATCAGAGGCACGTACGTACCCTGCATGATTTATATGCGACCACCAACCGTTTTTCCTTTACTATTATCATTATACTTTAATTCTTTATGTAAAACGTTTTTGATAGGACTGTGCTCTACATGTTGTATAGAGTATCATATTTAGGTTAATATGTATCACGTGAGCGCTCAGGGCGTTGATGAGCGCGCGATAAATGTACATTGTTATTGCTATGCTAGGTTATTAAAAACTTCTTCTTTTAAAATCCGATTGACTTGTCAACCAACATACATTATGTATACAGTATATACATTGGCGCGCCACGAATCTTCTCAGTTTGTATCGGGGGAAGTTGGCATCAGATGGTGAGTACGCCGGCAGAACACTCTCAACAAAAGCAGGTCACATGTACAGACTGAATGACAAGTAGCCCGAATCGCATTTTTCTGGAACTTGGTTCCAGTTGGTTGTGTCTGCAGTTTATTAACGAGCTTCATTTCTGCCGGTCAGAATATTTGACGAACTTAAGTTGTTGAATCTTCGAGCAAAAACCGCATTGCAATAATGTCAAGTGCCGCTCTTGTCATGTCTCTTGTACCCTCTCGTTTAGATTGCTATAATTCCCTCTTAACTGGAATCCCTCAAAACCTCATGAACAAAGCTCAGCGTGTAAATGAACTGTGCTGCTCGTTTCGTTTGCAAGGCTTCCAGGAGCGAAAATGTTAACACCTCCCCCCCCCCCCCCCCCCCCCCCCCCCCCCCCCCCCCCACCCTCCTTGTGGATTTGCACTGTTTGCCAGAAGAACGCAGAATACGCTTTACGACTATCATTGGCGGGAGCTGCCACAAGTATCATTTTTGTCGCGACAAACACACATTTTTGTTGCGACAAAACACGTCTTTTGTCGCGACAGACATATTTTTGTCGCGACAAAGATATGTTTGTCGCGACAAAAGTACAAGTATTTGTCGCGACAAAACACGTGTTTTGTCGCGACAAATGTATGCTTGTCGAGAAAAACTTTTGTCGCGACAAAAATGATACCTGTCATATACGACCCCACTGTTATTAGTACTAAGCGTAAGTTGTGCCCTCGCTGTCGGCTGGATGCTGTGCCTGCCTGTGAAACACTGGTCACGGTGGTTCGTTTGAAGGACATAAATCTAGTTCACAGCAAGAGACAACCTGCATCAGCATTTGACATCGTTGGAATAGATTTGCTTTTGTAGCCTAACATAAGATCTCTCTGCCACATCGATTTGAATTTGCTCCAAATGCAACAGAATGATCAGAATGGAGATAGGAAATTGCCTGGCATTATTTACCGTTAATGTAATACAGTCTGTTCGAACTGCGTCCGTTGGCTGACCATTTTGATGTACTTGGCGGAGCACGGAGAGACAAGGAGCTGTCGAAGCGGGGCAGTTGGCGGAAAAGGACTCTGTTGGATAAATTATGGTTAGCGGAGACGCAGTAGGATAATTAGGGTTAGCGGGAGGCAGTCGATGTATTGATGGCGGCAGCGGCAGTGCGTGCACACAGTGGGATCGTTGGCGTGAACTGGCAGTGTCAGTTGGTGCCTCTCAGTCGATGCTTTCCTGTGAAGGAACGATCGACTTCGCACTGCTCAAAATTAATATATGCCCAGCGCCACCTTGCTAGTGTAGAGGAGATAATTTGCAGCTGGACTTGAGCTTTGCCTTAAAGCCCCAGACGTGCCCAGCGCCACCAAACGTGGGCAACCTGCAGCTAATTCTCCCATTTGCATTACGGTGAGGAGTGCCACATGAAGTAGTCAAATAAAAAGAAAACTGGCCGATATCAGGTGCATGCTGGGCTTTCCCACCGTGTTTGAAAGGTGGTGAAAGAGTCGTACGTTTCGGCTGACACAGATGCGGCGAACGAGCTAGGCTAGGTACGAGTAAGTAAGTAAACATGGTGCTTAACGTCCACAGAAACCGTACGGCTTATTAGGGACGGGGAGAAGGGGGGAAGGGGCTATGGAGGTGGGGGGAGAGGGAGATTATATACCTATCGCTACACTGCCACCATCAGAATGACTCCTGCATTAAGATGGGCAGCGATGAGAGCCATTTAATGTTTCAGTAGGAAGTGATGGACAAAGTCACAGGACAGTGTCCACAAACCACAACCTTTTTGAAGAGAAAGGAGAGCCGAAGCGGTATCGAACCGAGGGCCTTCCGCTTACCAGCCTAACGCCTTACCGCTAGGCCAAACCGGCTCACTAGGTACGAGCAGTGAGATCGCCCTGATATAACCGCAGTGGTTGACTGGGCGTAAAACACCAAGTTACTTACTTACTTACGAGCAGTGAGCACAGACCATTGGGCTGGTCGGCACGGTCAGGACACCGAGAGGCTCAAACTCCAAGCACTGGTTTACGACATCCTTCCTTCAACCACTGCCGTATTTAGTTACGCCATCGGGTCCAGAAAACTGTCAGCTAACGAGAAGTTTTTTTTGTTGGTACACAAACGGAAGTAAGTTTGTTGCAAACAACTCAAATTATATCAGACGTTTGATTTATAACTGACCATGCTGCTTACGCCAGTTCAAATAAAACATAAATCGTTTGAATCGAGACGGAACTCTTTTTTTTACCCGGGGTGGATGCGCCTCATGTTTACGTGCGTGCTTGGGCGCTAGGTTGCTTCCACAGTCTTATCAGTATCCAAACCTTTCGAGGGGCGCTCACATAGCTCAGGAGCTGTGTGAGAGTCGAGGTGGCCGTCCTGGGCTGACCGTCCTAACGAGCCTTCTGGTTTCCGAGGACGTAAAGCTATCTTGAACCATGCTTCGGCATTGGTCTCAGCTTGTCCCTAATATGTCAACTGACATCTGAGGACATTAAGCAACACTACCTGCCTACCTACCTACCTACCGGGGGACAGCTGCACGGAAGTAAAGAGTGCCCCTTCAGTGGCGTAACTAAATCCGGCAGAGTTTGGAGGAAGGTGCCGGAAAGCGATGCTCGGAGTTTGGAGGAAGGTGCCGGAAAGCGATGCTCGGAGTTTGGAGGAAGGTGCCGGAAAGCGATGCTCGGAGTTTGGAGGAAGGTGCCGGAAAGCGATGCTCGCAGTTTGGAGGAAGGTGCCGGAAAGCGATGCTTGGAGTTTGGAGGAAGGTGCCGGAAAGCGATGCTCGGAATTTGGAGGAAGGTGCCGGAAAGCGGAGTTTGGAGGAAGGTGCCGGAAAGCGATGCTCGGAGTTTGGAGGAAGGTGCAGGAAAGCGATGCTTGGAGTTTGGAGGAAGGTGCCGGAAAGCGATGCTCGGAATTTGGAGGAAGGTGCCGGAAAGCGGAGTTTGGAGGAAGGTGCCGGAAAGCGATGCTCGGAGTTTGGAGGAAGGTGCCGGAAAGCAGTGCTCGGAGTGTGCAAGAGGCTTGCAGTACGTGCCACGACCCGTCGGCCACTGCGTGGTGGACGTGGTCCTTCGTGGGCAGGAGCGGCGCACGGGAAATGAGGCGCGAGGCGATGACACGACGAGCGGAGTGATGCCTCTTAATGACCCGTGATTATAGCTGTGGCAGCGCCGCGCGCGCTCCGGGCCGATTGTTTGGGAATGGGATAACCATGTACACAGTGGACATGCAGCGCCGCTTGTGTGAACGTGCAGACTGCACCGAATGATGAAGGTGCATACTGCTGTTGATGAAGATGCAGTCTGCTGCTGAAGATGCGTACTGCTGTTGAAGATGAAGGCGCAGGACTGCAAATGATGAAGATGTTAACTACTCGACTGAGTTGACTGTGGTGACTTACAGTGTGACGGCGTACAGAGTGATGGCTTACAACATGATGTCTGTACAGCGTAATAACTAGCGTGATGGCTTCACAGTGTGATGACTATACAACACTGTGACATCACAGTGTGATGACTGTACAACATGGTGACATCACAGTGTGATGACTGTACAACATGGTGACTTCGCAGTGTGTTGACTATACAACATGGTGACCTCACAGTGTGATGACTATACAACATGGTGACTTCACAGTGTGATGACTATACAACATGGTGACTTCACAGTGTGATGAATTCACAGTGTGATGACTATACAACAGGGTGACTTCACAGTGTGTTGACTATACAACATGGTGACTTCACAGTGTGATGACTATACAACATGGTGACATCACAGTGTGATGACTTCACAGCGTGATGACTATACAACGTGGTGGCTTCACAGTATAATGGCATTACAGTGTGATCACAGTGTGATGACGGTACATCGTCATGACTACGTAACAGTAACAATATACTCTCTTCAACCAGCGGGAAAGTAAAGTTTTTCGACTTCATACATTAAAACACAACCAGCATAATGACTTCAAGGTGTGATGACCATATAGCCTAATGACTTGATAGTGTGATGCATGACTACAGAACGTGACGACCTACAGCAGTGGGGTCAGCGGTAATAAACAGCTGTCAGTAATGAACCGCGACCACTTCACAGGACTTAGGCTGGGTAGGCAATCAAAGACTTGAATGGTGACCAGCTCCATTTCACTCATTGTTTCTGTGGAGAACCGCGGAGAACGGGCCCCTACAACAAGCGGCAGTGGTCGAGTGCCCCGCCTCGCGGCCGAGTCGTTTTGTCCTCTCCCTTGCCCCCATTCAGCTGTCGCGCTGCCGGCGAGGCTGGCCTTTCTCCAGCTACCTGTTGGTCACAAACACTGAGTCAACAAGCCTCTCCTGCGAGAACAGGAATCACAACTGCTCAAATACTTGTCAAAATCTTCAACAAATACGCAGCCAATGGAGCCACTAGTGCCCCAATCAGCGTCATTACGCCAGCCGCGTTCGCTTCGTTCGGTCAGTTTTCTCGAGGTGCAGTAGTACACCCGAGGTGATCAGGGCCTCCTTGTAAGTCGGTTATGCTTAGAGAGGTATGCTTCAGCTGAGCTTGGTTCGGTCGTTTAAATTTGCAATTTATGAGTTTCAGCACATGAATAAATACGGGGGGAGAGAGAGAGAGAGAGAGAGAGAGAGAGAGAGAGAGAGAGAGAGAGAGAGAGAGAGAGAGAGAGATTCTTTGGGGAGTAGGTCGTAAAAAATCAGCAGACTGATCGCTCCAAAGACTGATGTGTCCAACCAAAGACTGATGTGTTAGATGACACATCCTTTGGTCCACTGCAAGTGCCGGCGGGTTGACACGGTGTGTCCTTTCCCCTTCCTGTCTGACCTAGCCGGCGGGTTGACACGGTATGTCCTTTCCCCTTCCTGCCTGACCTAGCCGGCGGGTTGACACGGTATGTCCTTTCCCCTTCCTGCCTGACCTAGCCGGCGGGTTGACACGGTTGTCCTTTCCCCTTCCTGCCTGACCTAGCCGGCGGGTTGACACGGTATGTCCTTTCCCCTTCCTGCCTGACCTAGCCGGCGGGTTGACACGGTGTGACCTTTCCTCTTCCTGCCTGACCTAGCCGGCGGGTTGACATGGTGTGACCTTTCCTCTTCCTGCCTGACCTAGCCGGCGGGTTGACATGGTGTGACCTTTTCCCTTCCGGTCTGACCTAGCCAGCGGGTTGACACGGTGTGTCCTTTCCCCTTCCTGCCTGACCTAGCCGGCGGGTTGACACGGTGTGTCCTTTTCCCTTCCGGTCTGACCTAGCCGGCGGGTTGACACGGTGTGTCCTTTTCCCTTCCTGTCTGACCTAGCCGGCCCATGGAGGCGTCACGCCTGTTCTGATTGTAGAGCTGGCCTTAACCTGCTGTACTACTCGTGTCACTTCCGACTGACTGTTCCCCCCCCCCCCCCCCCCCCCATCCCACCCCAACTCACCCCCGGCCAGCATGGAGTGCCGCCTACACCAGCTTTGCTCACGGGTCATTTAGATGGCAGAGGGGACTTGTGGAACACAACCTGCACCGGACTATAAGCCGCCCGCCCTCCCGTCCGTTTACCTCGGTGGTCAAATCCAGCGCAGGGTGGGGAGGAAGGCGACGGTTTTGCATTGAAACCCCAAGTCAAATATTGACCGGCGTCTCGGGGCCAGCGTGGGGCAGCACCAACAACAATATCACCATCGCTGTTTACTTGCACCGCTGTGTTAAACGCTGGCTTAGTTTAGGGGATTTCGGAGGGGGGGTAGCCCCGCTAGAGTACCTGACGAGTTGGGAAACCCCAAAATCAAATCTCCAACAGCAGGCGTAAAGTTGGAGTGGCAGGAAGGATCGAGTTGCGAACAATTACGGGGTTTCAGCCTGGAGTCGTGATCGTGCATTTATCGCCAGCCTGTGGCGTGCAGTATGATCGCCGGCAAGAGGCGTGTGTCGACTGAGAAACAGGGGAAATAAAATACATAAAGTTCGATCAAACAAAAATAAAATATGAATGAGAAGATAAAAAGGGAAAGGAGCGGCACGCTGATGCGATCGTACTTTTTCCTTTTGATTTCTGCTTGGCATGCTGGTGTAAAAAGATTGCACTTCAGAAACGGATTTTGCTCGAGATTTTCACACACCATAAAAGGGAAAGAGATGGCCTTGGAGCCTTGTTATGAATTATATTTCATCTGATAACATTCCTGTGGGCCCGCGTTGCAATATATATATATATATATACAATATATATTTAGCAACAGGCGTTAGCACCTCCCCTCCCTTTTCTGCTCTCGTATCTTATTTCCACGACCTTTTTATTTCGTCAGCTGTCATGTTGAAGCGGCGGGGGACAGTCTCACTTCAACTTACAGCATAGACAAACGCGCATGCGCGCGCACGCACTGCGCGAACGCACACACAGAGCAGCAAGAACCCGGATTAACTTTTGTGTGTGTGTGTGTGTGTGTGTGTGAAAAATCTGCGGTAAAACAGCATTGAATCTGTTAGCATACTGTGGATTACACCTTAAAAAGATCGAGCCGGTAAGACCGTTAGTGTGCGTATTTTGCAAACTCAATCAAATTTTATATCAGAGGAGAGAGTTCAACATGTGAATCGCCGAAAAAGAACACCAGACACCTTTGACTGCCGGCGAGAAAGAACAAGCGCGCGGCGAAGAACAAGGCAAACGTGCTCGACAAAAGAAGACTGGACACAGATACAGTAAACACAGTAAACATGGTGCTTAACGTGCACAGAAACCATAAGGCTTATTAGGGACGGGGAGAAGGGGGGGGGGAAGGGGGTATGGAGGTGGGGGGGGGGGGGAGAGAGATTATATACCTATCGCTACTCTGTTACCACCAGAATGACTTCTGCATCAAGATGGGCAGCGATGAGGGCCATTTTAATGTTTCATTAACTGTGAGGGACAAAGTCCACAGACTACAACTTTTGAAGGGAAAGGAGAGCCGAAGCGGATTCGAACCGAAGTCCCTCTGCTTACTCGAGATGAGCCCTAAATGCTTCACAATGGCAACTGTAGCGCTTGCGAACAGATCAACTGCGCTCTAGTCACACGTTTGTGACTCTGAATGAGTGACTGTAGCTTTTGCACAGAGATGTCTTTTTCTGAATGAGTGACTGTAGCTTTTGCACAGAGATTTCTTTTTCTGAATGAGTGACTGTAGCTTTTGCACAGAGATGTCTTTTTCTGAATAACTAACTGTAGCTTTTGCACAGAGATGTCTTTTTCTGAATGAGTGACTGTAGCTTTTGCACAGAGATGTCTTTTTTTTAATAACTAACTGTAGCTTTTGCACAGAGATGTCTTTTTCTGAATAACTAACTGTAGCTTTTGCACAGAGATGTCTTTTTCTGGATGAGTGACTGTAGCTTTTGCACAGAGATGTCTTTTTCTGAATGAGCGATTGTAGCTTTTGCACAGAGATGTCTTTTTCTGAATGAGTGACTGTAGCTTTTGCACAGAGATGTCTTTTTCTGAATGAGCTGATCTGTAGCTTTTGCACAGAGATGTCTTTTTCTGAATGAGTGACTGTAGCTTTTGCACAGAGATGTCTTTTTCTGAATGAGTGACTGTAGCTTTTGCACAGAGATGTCTTTTTCTGAATGAGCGACTGTAGCTTTTGCACAGAGATGTCTTTTTCTGAATGAGCGACTGTAGCTTTTGCACAGAGATGTCTTTTTTGAATAACTAACTGTAGCTTTTGCACAGAGATGTCTTTTTCTGAATAACTAACTGTAGCTTTTGCACAGAGATGTCTTTTTTCTGAATAACTAACTGCAGCTTTTGCACAGAGATGTCTTTTTCTTGACTACAAGTGTTTTTGTTTTTTGTTTTTTTGTATCCGTGTCCAGTCTCCTTTTGTTGAGTCTCCTTGCTCGTTACCGGTATGGGAAGTGTCGATCGGATTGTTCTGTCCCAGCGACGGATCATGGAGTGGTGGCTCAGTGGTGGCTCCGTTTGCTCGGGCCCTAGTGTTATAGTATCATTGGCGGGAGCTGCCGCAAGCATAATAAATAATTGACTTTTATCGCTACAAAAATATTTTGTCGCGACAACAAAAGTTTTATCACGACAAGCATACTTTTGTCGCAACAAACACGTGTTTGTCGCGACAAAAATGATACTTGTGGCTGCTCCCGCCAGTGATATTATAGGGTTACAGGTTGCTTGGTTGGGGAGTGTAACCTCTGTAGTATTTGCAGGAGTCCAACTAGACGGGACTCTTCCACATAGTACAAAATAATGTAAATATATATGTCGTGATTAGCATCCTGATTGGATTAATTGGCTGTCTCGGTTCACTCATGACAGCAAATGACATGATCGTTTCTGTAGCTGGTGTGCGCTACTAATACAAACCTGTACATAATATGATATGAATGAGGGTGTTTACCAGCACGCGCGCATCGTACGAAAACAACTCGGTGTATTATTAATGTTCATCGATAACGAGAAAGATGTCACCCCTCGTTTGTCTGACTGTGACAGAAATACTTGTGAACTGATAAATTGACCGCATTATCAGTTGGTTATCGTGAATTATCACCTGACACTATCAGTGTCATTGTCTTGTCCGCCCCTCATTTACACCGTCATTGCCTGCTGTCTGCGTACCTGCCTGTCTGCCTGTCTCTCCGTCTTCCTCCCTGTCTCTGTGTCCATGTCCGTCTTCCTCCCAGTCTGCTTCTGTACATGTCCGTCTTTCTCCCTGTCTGTCTCTGTGTACCTGTCTTCCTCCCTGTCTGTCTCTGTGTACCTGTCTGTCTTAATCCCTGTCTCTGTGTACCTGTCTTTCTCCCTGTCTGTCTCTGTGTACCTGTCTTCTTCCTTGTCTGTCTCTGTGTACCTGTCCGTCTTCCTCCCTGTCTCTGTGTACCTGTCCGTCTCTGTGTACCTCCCTGTCTTTCTCCCTGTCTGTCTTTGTGTACCTGTCTTCCTCCCTGTCTGTCTCTGTGTACCTGTCCGTCTTCCTCTGTATCTGTCTCTGTGTACCTGTGTCTTCCTCCCTGTCTGTCTCTGTGTACATGTCTGTCTTCCTCCCTGTCCGTCTCTGTGTACCTTCCTGTCTTTCTCCCTGTCTGTCTCTGTGTACCTGTCCGTCTTCTTCCCTGTCTGTCCCTGTGTACCTGTCTGTCTTCTTCCATGTTTGTCTCTATGTACCTGTCTGTCTGCTGGCTCCTTGTCTGTCTGTGTGTGTGTACCTATTTGTCAGCCGAGCTTTCTGTTTGTGTACCTGTCTACTCTGTACCTGTGTATTATATGCCACCTTGTCTGTCTGGCTGTCTCTGTCTATCTATCTGAGTTTCTGTCTGTTAAACGTGTCCGCCCCCCTGGTCTGTTTGCCTGTGTTTGACTGCCTGATTTTCTGCTTGCCTGTCTGTCTGCCCGCTTGCCTGCCCGCCTGCCTCCATGTTTGCCTGCCTACCAGCCAGATTGTCTGCACGCCTGTCTGTCATTTTGTTTACCCGTTGCGTGCAGCGATACGTTTTCCTTGGATAAAAAAAAAAGTTCGATCTGTAGGGTGGGGCATGGTTCGTTCGGCGTGATGAGTCGACTAGCAATATATACTGCCGTTTTGTTTCTTTATCAATACTTCAGACCTTTCATCCTGATCACCGTCGTGCCGACCTGCTTAGAGGAGAACGCCGTTGCAGCTATAAACAGACTTGATGTCCTTGGTGATGACTGAGCCCAGTGAAGCGCACCGGCGTGGCTGACGGGCGGTCACAAAAGCACTGTGCTGGGCTGGGGTTATTAGCCGCTGCCGAAGAGAGTGTCTATCTAGCCTGAGCTGGCCGGGTTTGTCAGCCAGGGCTCGTGTGTATGAAGAGCAATAGCCCCCTTAATCACTCACGTTTATCGTCTACACGGTGACGAAGTTGAAAACGTTGATACGCGTGGAGCGTAAATACGATAGTTGGGCCGGCCGAAACGCGATTCAAGTTACAGACACTTTTTTTCTTCTTCTGCGTTTAACCCTTTCACTGCCGTGATGTCACTTGAAAACGACCGATAAAAGTGCGAAATCTGAAACCCTTAAGGCTTTTTGTCTTCTTCTTTGCACTAGCATGTGAAAACTCACCAAAACACATAGCACTGAAAGTAAATGTGTTAAAGGACCGGGAAATGTGCTGTTCGCAGGCGCGTCCGTGTATCTCTCAGCCCGGACCTTTTATAGGCTGGGGCAGTGAAGGGGTTAAGCAGCCTGAACGCCGTGTAAAAATGGCCGCTTTGCTGCTGCTGTAGCTGACAGACGCTGCGGTTGGGAAGAAAACGAACACTTGAACTCGCACAATTTGGATTCACGAATCAAGACACATCATGGTCAACACAGACGACGAAGTGAGGTACAGGAAAATCTAGAATGGGAAGAAGTCATTGGGTCTTTAACACGTCTGCTACAAGCAGGCAGTGCTTCTCACGTTTCGGTGAAATGCGACAAATAGGTTGTTGGACGCAGCCTGAACTAGTTATGTCCAATGCTCATCCGTTGAAACGTAGTATCGTTTTTCAATTTCAGTGAACTTCTAGCTTCTCGTAGACTTTTCCACAGTGGCTGTCTGCATATGTACGCGATTCAGGTTATAGACACATTTTTCTATCATTGGCGGGAGCTGACACAAGTATAGTTTTTGTCGCGACAAAAACGTGTTTGTATAAAAAGTATGCTTGTCGCGACAGAACTGTTTTGTCACGACAAAACCTTTGTCGCAACAAATATTTGTCGCGACAAGCATATTTTTGTCGCGACAAAAGACGTGTTTTGTCGCGACAAACATGCGACAAAAATTATACTTGTGGCAGCTCCCACCAGTGATACTTTTCAGCGTTTAAGCAGCCTATCACAACTGAACAATGTACGCGACTCGACCAATTAACTTTGACTCTTGGAAATTGAGAAGTCTGTCGTCGTGCCGTGTCCAATCGGTTTGAGTTTTCGATATCACGCGTGTTGCATTGTTATTAATACAATGGGATTTCCCGATCTAAAAATAAACACGGAGAAATAGCTATCTTGGAGTCTCTTGACGACGGTTGCAGGTATAACGAGCGCCGGACTTGTGTACTCTTTAGCAAATCGGGTCAGTTTAGGGGCTATCTGCCTTAAACTTTATTTGCTCTTCGTAGATATGAACATGGCAGGTGTTTCTGGCTGATAGACCAGGTGCAAGATGACACATGGGTCCATCTTGACGAGGATTACATGAACTGGCCTTCTGCCCGTACAGCCTGTTCACAGCCGTGTGACTTAGTCTGGCCTTGGTGACAGCTGGATTAGATGTCTTGACTAGTCTGGCCTTGGCGACAGCTGGATTAGATGTCTTGACTAGACTGGCCTTGGTGACAGCTGGATTAGATGTCTTGATTAGTCTGGCCTTGGTGACTGCTGGATTAGATGTCTTGACTAGTCTGGCCTTGGCGACAGCTGGATTAGATGTCTTGACTAGTCTGGCCTTGGCGACAGCTGGATTAGATGTCTTGACTAGTCTGGCCTTGGTGACAGCTGGATTAGATGTCTTGACTAGTCTGGCCTTGGTGACAGCTGGATTAGATGTCTTGACTAGTCTGGCCTTGGTGACAGCTGGATTAGATGTCTTGACTAGTCTGGCCTTGGCGACAGCTGGATTAGATGTCTTGACTAGTCTGGCCTTGGCGACAGCTGGATTAGATGTCTTGACTAGTCTGGCCTTGGTGACAGCTGGATTAGATGTCTTGACTAGTCTGGGCTTGGTGACAGCTGGATTAGATGTCTTGACTTAGTCTGGCCTTGGTGACAGCTGGATTAGATGTCTTGACTAGTCTGGCCTTGGCGACAGCTGGATTAGATGTCTTGACTAGTCTGGCCTTGGTGACAGCTGGATTAGATATCTTGAGAGTAGATCAGTTTTTGTTTGTTTTATTTGTAAATTCGTGTGTGTGATCTCCTCCCCCACGGGCTTTTTATCGATTGCCGTTGTCAGTCTATCATAAATTATATGCATGAATGTGATGAATTAATGTAATCTTTTCAGAACAAGTAACACGCATAAATGTGATGAATTAATGTAGTCTCTTCAGCACAGACGCATGTACATATATATGCAGACAGACGAATACGCCCTCACGCACTCATGCACGCACGCATAGACACAAACCGTAAGAAGCGAAACCGAAAGAAGATAAATAAATGAAGGAGAAGGAAAAAGCCAAAAGCAAACGATGGAAATAACTTTAGCAAAAAAGGTTGATCCCAGAGGCATCGGTGGTGCGATCGTGACATGGGCTGACGCACAGTCGTTCCGGGTTCCACCCTGACTTCAGGCGCTGACCATTGAGACACGCGTCTGGCGAGTTTTTCTGATGGCGTCATCAACTAACATGCACCCTGTCCATGCTCTGTGCCGGTTTGGCCTAGCGGTAAGGCGTTAGGCTGGTAAGCGGAAGGACCTCGGTTCGATACCGCTTCGGCTCTCCTTTCTCTTCAAAAAGGTTGTGGTTTGTGGACGCTGTCTTGTGACTTTGTCCATCACTTCCTACTGAAACATTAAAATGGCTCTCGTCGCTGCCCATCTTAATACAGGAATCATTCTGGTGGTGGCATGTAGCGATAGGTATATAATTCCCTCTTCCCCCACCTCCATACCCCCTCCTCCCCCCTTCTCCCCGTCCCTAATAAGCCTTATGGTTTCTGTGGACGTTAAGCACCATGTTTACTATGCTCTGTTGCCCCAGCCTGCTCAGCTGTCAGCACCTGACGACTCCGGTGAAACAGGTAACCTGTGATACACTGGCGTTGTATCCAGGGGAAGCGCGGCCCTCACAAGCTGTCATCTGCTTGGGTCAATGAAACCAGGGCTTGTCCTGCTTCGTCCTAGTTGAACTTAGTTTTGAAAGCCAATTAATGTTTTAACGGGAGTTCCTCCACAAAACAACACCTGTGTAACAAGTTTTTGAATTTGACTGCAGGTTGTAACCATCTTTAATGATTATAAAACGTCACCTTTTGAACGAGCGTCTTGCCGTCCAGGTGTTCTCCGATGCATTGTTTTGTGGAAACGTAGCGCACAGCTAGTTTCGCGAGGTGCTTACAGGTGCATCAGACAACAAGCCACGGTGTTGCTGTTTCACACGGCTGGCGCTGGCTAGGAAAACAAGGAGGCCAGGGCCTGCAAAACCGCGCCACGGAAAACCGGTAAACGGCCGGCACAACACCTTGCACACTGCCGCCGACAGCGCCCCCAGCCCGCACGTCAGTTCCGGAAAAAAACGGGACAGGGTCTTTCTTGGCAGAGAATGTGACAGTGTGTTTCTGCTTCACTTGCTCTTGTAGGTAGGCTGCGCTTGATGTGTTTACCTTGCGGCCGCTGCACACCTCTGCACACACGTGGCTGAAGATCTACTGCTAATGAGACTTTGATTGCTTCCGACAAACCGGGCTGCCGAGGCTTCCTCTGCCACTTGAGCTG
Source organism: Alviniconcha marisindica (assembly GCA_018857735.1). NCBI lineage: Eukaryota > Metazoa > Mollusca > Gastropoda > Provannidae > Alviniconcha > Alviniconcha marisindica. The sequence continues at coordinate 1,371,994 of JABMCL010001223.1, read as the reverse complement.
TGCTTGGCGGGGCGGAGAGTGGCTGCTGGGTGGCGGGGTTGGTTGGTATGGAGTTAGTGCTTTATGGCGGGGTGGGTTGGTATGGAGTTGAGTGCTTTATGGCGGTCTGGAGTTGGTCTGGAGTTAGTGCTTTATGACGGGGTGGGTTGTTGAGTTAGTGTTCTTTGACGGGGTGGGTTTTTATAGAGTTAGTGCATATGGCAGGGTGGGTTGTTATAGAGTTAGTGCTTTGTGGCGGGGTGGGTTGGTATGGAGTTAGTGCTTTATGGCGGGGTGGGTTTTGGAGTTAGTGCTTTATGAGGGTGGGTTGTTGAGTTAGTGTTTTTGACGGGGTGGGTTGTTATAGAGTTAGTGCATATGGCAGGGTGGGTTGTTATAGAGTTAGTGCTTTATGGCGGGGGTGGGTTGGTATAGAGTTAGTGTTGTTTGACGGGGTGGGTTGGTATAGAGTTAGTGCATATGGCAGGGTGGGTTGTTATAGAGTTAGTGCATATGGCAGGGTGGGTTGGTCTGGAGTTAGTGCTTTATGGCGGGGTGGGTTGGTATAGAGTTAGTGTTGTTTGATGGGGTGGGATGGTATAGAGTTAGTGCAGGGTGGGTTGTTATAGAGTTAGTGCATATGGCGGGGTGGGTTGTTATAGAGTTAGTGCATATGGCAGGGTGGGTTGGTCTGGAGTTAGTGCTTTATGGCGGGGTGGGTTGGTATAGAGTTAGTGTTGTTTGACGGGGTGGGGTGGTATAGAGTTAGTGCATATGGCAGGGTGGGTTGTTATAGAGTTAGTTCATATGGCAGGGTTGGTTGGTATGGAGTTAGCGCTTTATGGCACGGTGGGTTCTTATAGAGTTAGTGTTGTTTGACGGGGTGGGGTGGTATAGAGTTAGTGCATATGGCAGGGTGGGTTGTTATAGAGTTAGTGCTTTATGGCGGGGTTGGTTGGTATAGAGTTAGTGTTGTTTGACGGGGTGGGGTGGTATAGAGTTAGTGCTTATGGCAGGGTGGGTTGGCATAGAGTTAGTGCTTTATGACACGATGGGTTGTTATAGAATTAGTGCTTTATGGCACGGTGGGTTGGTATACATTGTAGTTAGTGCTGTTTGGCGGGGTGGGGTGGTATAGCGTTAGTGCTTTATGGCGGGATGGGTTGGTATAGAGTTAGTGCTTTATGGCGGGAGGGGTTGGTATGAAGTTAGTGCTGTTTGACGGGGTGGGTTGGTATGGAGTTAGTGCTGTTTGACGGGGTGGGTTGGTATGGAGTTAGTGCTGTTTGACGCGGTGGGTTGGTATGGAGTTAGTGCTGTTTGACGGGGTGGGTTTCTATCGGCTGACCTGTGTGAAAACACCGCGGTGCCATCTGTGCATTGCCTGGAACACAGCCGTGTAGACACCTCCCAGCAGTCATCCGGACCGTGATGTGATTCGATCAGCCTAGTGCTGTTGAGACAACAGTCACCGTGTCGGACCCGTGATGGAAAGGTCGTGGGTTCGAATCGCTGAAGGAGTGGCGGGGGAATTTTCTTCTCCGGGGTCAACTTTCTGTGCTGACTCTTGTTTCGGTATCCGTTACACCCCCATGTTACCGCAGTAGCACGTGAAAGGCCCCGGTCATTCTGCCAAAAGTGCGGGTGGCAGGTTGCAACCAAATACGCAAGCACGTTACGTATGTGGCTTTGCATGAAGTAACATGGTGTACACAGAACTTGCGCCGAGATGGCAGCAGTTTCATGTGGCACCAGCCGTGCCAGTGCTGTAAGTACACCACTTCGGTGAATATTCAATAACGCGCTATAAAAAGCTATTCACTCATATAGAATATCACATGCGAACGCAGTGAGTTTGCTCGAGAGCGGAGAATAGCGCTATATAAAAGCGATCAACTATCAACAACAATCGAACTTTTAGGTCGTTTGGATACAGAATGTTGTTAAATCACCTTGTTGAACCTTTCAGTATAAATCGTTTAGATACCAGAATATTGTTTTTATGTCATCTTTTGTCCCCTGAGACTGTTTCCCGCATATCCGGACGGGTCTCCACTGGTTGCCTATGAACGGCTGCATCGAACAAAAGGTTGTGTACTTAACTTTTCCCTCTAATGCTGGACACCCTATCCACAGCCATATATACCCTACGATCAAACTCAGGCCGCCCCTGTTCTTTCCAAACCCACAAACCGTCTACCATACAAAGTCAAAATGGTGAAACAGTCGTGGCTTTTCGAAGAAATCTGAAGATGATTTTTTTTTCTTGTCTAGAAACTGGACATGTTTATTATCTTTAAATGCTGCGCACACACACACACACATACACATACACACACACACACACACACACACACACACACACACACACACACACACACACACACACACACACACACACACACACACACACACACACACAATGATAATGCTCAATACTCGAAACTTTGTTTTCGTATTCAAGTCATTAAATTACGTGCCTGATAAACCTGTTGGTTTCTGTGACATTAAAGTTGATTATGATTTTATTCATGCAAATTGCATTACACCCACACACCCACACACCCACACACACATTATGCGCCGTGGGCACGTTCAGTGCCTGTAAAAATGTGTTTTTTATCTGTGCAAATTAAGTTCATATTTATTCATGCGGTGGTGTTCTGTGCCCATTGACGTTCGTACGTGAGGAGACTGCAACCTAGGACATGACAGCGGGGGGGGGGGGGGGGGGGGGGGGGGGGGGGGGGGGGGGGGGGGGGGGGGGGGGGGGGGTGGAGAGAGAGGGAGAGAGAGCTGGGGATTTTATCAAGTACCCCTCTACACACACACACACCCCTTGGACACCCTCCCCCTTTCGCCTCTGTCTCTAGGACTCCGAAAAGCTCAAAGATTAATGTATAGGGACATTGTATAAAACTAACAAAACCTGCTGGCGCATACATTTTTTTTTTTTCTTTTTTTTTTTCTTCCCCCCCCTTTTTTTTTTTTTTTTTTTATGTTGCCAGCCCAAAGCCAAAAGGAAATTGTTTTTTAAGACTGCCTGTGTTGTAGCGGGCCTCGAGAGAGACGTTTCGATCCGCGGCTCCCTGTGGGAGGGGAGGGAGATGTAGGCGCCGCGCGGGTTGATTCTCTGCCACCCTCACAATGTGATTAGCTGCTGTGCGGCTGCGGGCTGGGCCTGCCTGAGGAAAGTAGCATGGGTCAGTGACAGTCTGCTTCATCTTCAGCTGCAGCGCCCTGGCCTCTTGACTCCTGGATTTCATTAGACGTCCTGTCGCCCCCTCCTCTGCTCCACTCGCCTCCAGAATCACCCTTTCCCCCCCCCCCCCCCCCCCCCCCCCCCCCCCCACAACCCACGACAACCACCCCATAAAGCACCACCCCACCCTGTCACTTTCTGTGTCTGTGTCTGACGTCACCTCTCCTGCGTTACCGACCCGCCCGACCCGTGTTTGTGTATGTGTGTGTGTGTGTGTGTGTGTGTGTGTGTGTGTGTGTTTCTGTTTCTGGCGTCCCCTGTCCTGACCCCACCCCACCCCCCAACTGAGATGTGTGTGTGTGTGTGTGTGTGTGTGTGTGTGTGTGTGTGTGTGTGGTGTGTGTGTGTGTGTGTGTGTCTTTCTGTTTCTGGCGTCTCCTGTCCTGCCCCCCACACCCACCCCAAGATGTGTGTGTGTGTGTGTGTGTGTGTGTGTGTGTGTGTGTGTGTGTTTTGGTTTTTCTTTCTGTTTTTTGGCGTCTCCTGTCCTGCACCCCCACACCCACCCCCACCCAGATGTGTGTGTGTGTGTGTTTTTGTTTTGGCGTCTCCTGTCCTGCACCCCACCCCCACCCCCAAACCTCCAATGTGTGTTGGTGTGTGTGTGTGTGTGTGTGTGTGTGTGTGTGTGTGTGTGTGTCGTTCTGTGTTTTGGGTTGCCCTGCACCCCACCCCCCCCCCAAACCTCCAGATGTGTGTGTGTGTTGTGTTGTTTTGTGTGTGTGTGTGTGTGTTGTGTGTGTGTGTGTGTGTGTGTGTTTCTCTGTTTTGTGGTCCTCTCTTTTCCTCACCCCCCACCCCACACCCCCAGAGGTGTGTGTGTCTGTCTTTATGACTTTCTGCTTTAACCCCCCCCCCACTCCCCCCCCCCACTCCAATGTGTCCTCCGTCTTTCTATGTCTGATGTCCCCTGCCCCCCCCCCCCCCCCCCGGGGCCCCTTTCTGTCCGACATCCCCCTGTCCCCACCCCCCCCCCCCCACCGTCTGTCTCTGTGTTTCTCGCCCCTCCTGTCCTGCACCCCCCCAAAAAAAAACAACCCAAAAACAAAAAAAACAAGTGTGTCTTTTCCCCCCCCCGTTCGACCCCCCCCCCCCCCCCCCCCCCCCCCCCCCCCCCCCCCCCCCCCCCCCCCCCCCCCCCCCCCCCCCCCCCCCCCCCCCCCCCCCCCCCCCCCCCCCCCCCCCCCCCCCCCCCCCCCCCCCCCCCCCCCCCCCCCCCCCCCCCCCCCCCCCCCCCCCCCCCCCCCCCCCCC
>JABMCL010001223.1:1347500-1362500 GCA_018857735.1 Alviniconcha marisindica | reverse complement strand
GGGCAGACAGGGGAGGGTGGGCAGCTTTTGTCTGTTGGGGCAGACAGGGAAGGGTGGGCAGCTTTTGTCTGTTGGGGCAGACAGGGGAGGGTGGGCAGCTTGTTGGGGCAGACAGGGGAGGGTGGGCAGCTTTTGTCTGTTGGGGCAGACAGGGGAGGGTGGGCAGCTTGTTGGGGCAGACAGGGGAGGTGGGCAGCTTGTTGGGGCAGACAGGGAGGGTGGGCAGCTTGTTGGGGCAGACAGGGGAGGGTGGGCAGCTTTTGTTGTTGGGGCAGACAGGGGAGGGTGGGCAGCTTGTTGGGGCAGACAGGGAGGGTGGGCAGCTTTTGTCTGTTGGGGCAGACAGGGGAGGGTGGGCAGCTTTTGTCTGTTGGGGCAGACAGGGGAGGGTGGGCAGCTTTTGTCTGTTGGGGCAGACAGGGGAGGGTGGGCAGCTTTTGTTGTTGGGCAGACAGGGAGGGTGGGCAGCTTTTGTCTGTTGGGGCAGACAGGGAAGGGTGGGCAGCTTTTGTCTGTTGGGGCAGACAGGGGAGGGTGGGCAGCTTTTGTCTGTTGGGGCAGACAGGGGAGGGTGGGCAGCTTTTGTCTGTTGGGGCAGACAGGGGAGGGTGGGCAGCTTGTTGGGGCAGACAGGGGAGGGTGGGCAGCTTTTGTCTGTTGGGGCAGACAGGGAAGGGTGGGCAGCTTTTGTCTGTTGGGGCAGACAGGGGAGGGTGGGCAGCTTTTGTCTGTTGGGGCAGACAGGGGAGGGTGGGCAGCTTTTGTCTGTTGGGGAAGACAGGGAAGGGTGGGCAGCTTTTGTCTGTTGGGGCAGACAGGGGAGGGTGGGCAGCTTGTTGGGGCAGACAGGGGAGGGTAGGGCAGCTTTTGTCTGTTGGGGCAGACAGGGAAGGGTGGGCAGCTTTTGTCTGTTGGGGCAGACAGGGGAGGGTGGGCAGCTTTTGTCTGTTGGGGCAGACAGGGAAGGGTGGGCAGCTTTTGTCTGTTGGGGCAGACAGGGGAGGGTGGGCAGCTTTTGTCTGTTGGGGCAGACAGGGGAGGGTGGGCAGCTTGTTGGGGCAGACAGGGGAGGGTGGGCATCTTGTTGGGGCAGACAGGGGAGGGTGGGCAGTTTGTTGGGGCAGACACGGGAGGGTGGGCAGCTTCTCTCCGCGGGCAGTAGACAGCACGGGACAGAGCAGAGGACAGTGAAACTGGAGGAGGGGAAAACAGACCGGTGGCTTTGCACCAGCTGTTGCAGTCTCATTGTGTTTTTCAATCCGGCCTTCTCCTCCTCCTGCCGCCCGCGAGCCGCTTTCCCCGTGACTGTTTTTGTTTGTGCTTGTGCATAAACTCCATTTCCTTGCCGGATACGCTTCCTTCTCCCCGCTTCTAACCACGCTCCATCCGGCGTCTTCGGCCACACAGAGAATTACCCAGCGGGGTTCCGGAAAGCCGAGCAGCGTTTAAATGTTGATGTTTTCTCGATTTTCACTTCTGTAAATTCACCTAACAAGTGAGGTTTTTGACCCCACCGTGTCAACCTTCTTTGAGAGGGGAGGAAAGGGTCAGGGTTCGGGGTAGGGGTTGGGGGGAGGTGGAGAGACGGGAGAATGAGAGGGTATGATATACTGTATGAACAGAAAGTCTGTCAGATACTCACACACTTCTCACGTGTGTGTGTGTGTGTGTGTGTGTGTGTTTGTGTGTGTGTGTGTGTGTGTGTGTGTGTGTACGGGGGGAGGTGGGGGTCTACCTCTCCCTCTCTCATCAAGATAATAATTCTTATCGAGCGCGAAGCAAACACAGTCTGAGGTACAAACAACCAAGCGACATAGTGTGTTCACTTGCTGTGTGAACTGGTACCCCCCACCCCCCCTCCTCCAAGCCCATCCCAACAAAACATCGTTTTCATTTTTTCATTTTTCTTCTATTTAAAAAAAAACAATTTTGTTTTGTTTTTAAAGATGGACAAGTGAAAGAAGGAGGTGTTCAAACGTGTGTTGACCTGTTGGTGGTTTTGAATAGTTACAGGTGAAAGATGGAGGTGTTCATACGTGTGTTGACGTAGCGGTTGTTTTGAATAGTTACAGGTGAAAGATGGAGGTGCTCAGACTGTGTTGACGTGGCGGTTGTCTTGACTGGTTGCTGGTGGAAGAATAGATGGAGGTGATCAGACTGTGTTAACGTAGCGGTTGTCTTGACTGGTTGCTGGTGGAAGATGGAGGTGATCAGACTGTGTTGACGTGGCGGTTGTCTTGACTGGTTGCAGGTGGAAGATGGAGGTGATCAGTCTGTGTTGACGTGGCGGTTGTCGTGACTGGTTGCAGGTGGAAGATGGAGGTGTTCAGACTGTGTTGACGTGGCGGTTGTCTTGACTGGTTGCAGGTGGAAGATGGAGGTGATCATACTGTGTTGACGTGGCGGTTGTCTTGACTGGTTGCAGGTGGAAGATGGAGGTGATCAGACTGTGTTGACGTGGTGGTTGTCGTGACTGGTTGCAGGTGGAAGATGGAGGTGTTCAGACTGTGTTGACGTGGCGGTTGTCTTGACTGGTTGCAGGTGGAAGATGGAGGTGATCAGACTGTGTTGACGTGGCGGTTGTCTTGACTGGTTGCAGGTGGAAGATGGAGGTGATCAGACTGTGTTAAGAGGGTGAAGTGAGATGAGGATGGTGCTGGAGAGAAGGTGACCATCCGGTGTCTGGGAGCGGCGCGCATCTACAGCCAACTTCTGCATCAACCTCTCCGCTGGCTGCCTGACTGCTTGCCAGGTCAGTCTCCCTCTCAAGCCACCGCTTTGAAGGCGGAATGCAGCTGCATGTCAAGTAGTACACTTTTAGCCAGCAGTTCACATTATTTTGCTCTTTGCTGCAGCGTCCTACTCGCCCCTTTCCACTTTTTTTTTTACCCCCACCCCCCACCCCCCGCACCCCCTATAACGAAGTTAGAGGGTGTGTACTGGAACCGCGGTGTCTGTCTGTCTGTCACTGTCTGTCTGCCTGTCTGTCTGTCTGCCTGTCCATCTGTCTGTCTGTCTGTCTGTCTGTCTGTCTGTCTGGGCTTTGTCCGGAAGATATCTTCTGAACTGCTCAACCTTTTGCAACCAAACCTGATAGTTATGGTGGTGCATCATCGTGACAAGCTGGTCTGAATACGTAGAAAATTCGCAATTTATATTCCGCGCAACCTTTCGCCCCTGCCCGCTTTGTTGGAGAGGAAAGACTCGCTGCAATTCCATTTGGGTCGGGTCTGTTTGGAGAACGGAGAACGCGCGTTACTGCTGGATCATCCGTGCTCAGCTGTGGCCGACGGAAGACTTGGATAATTGGATAATATAGGAGGCCCATGGCCGCGTGATGTTCGTGGGCAGGATGTGGCTCTGCTGGGGGCCGCACTGGCTGTCACTGCCCACTTTCCTCCGCTCACTAGTTGGACACCTAGAGGTGGCAAGTGTGGGTGTTAGCGGCTGCCTGTCTGTCTGCCTGTTTCTTTCTCGGTAAGTTAGTCTTGATTTCGCCCATCTTGGGGCTATTTCAAGGCCTGTCCGGTCGGCTTGACTGATTCGCTAACTAACAACCACATTTGCCACCTCTAGGTGCCCAGCTAGTGCGCATATATATATATTTTATATCAGTATCCCATGCATATAATTATTGTAGCTTTAGCAAGGCGAACCTTTAAGACTTTTTATTTTTATTTTTTACTTTTTATTTTGGCTCTACGATGTGTATTGTCGCTTAAAAAAGAAGAAGAAGAAAAAAAGGTTTTATTAGCAAGGTCAGATTGCAAGACTAGACTTTGCCTAATATCCTTATTCTTGAATATTAAACTATTGTATTAAAGATCAGTCCCGTCCCCGCCCCGACCTTCGCATACACACCATGATAATCACCATCGTCGTTGTTATTGTCAAGGAACCATTTTGTATTAGTGGGCAGATTTGCTAGTCATGGACCCTCCCTTGTGGGACGTGCTGAGCCATTAGTGGGTGACATTATGTCTGGGACACACCCCATGTGACACTAGGACTGGGACGCACCCTATGTAACACCGTGTGTGGGACACACCCCATGTGACAGTTTGTCTGGGACACACACCATGTGACACTATGTCTGGGACACACCCCATGTGACACTATGTCTGGGACACACCCCATGTGACACCATGTGTGGGACACACCCCATGTGACACTATGTCTGGGACACACCCCATGTGACACTTTTGGACACACCCCATGACATTTTGTCTGGGACACACCCCATGTGGCACTTTGTCTGGGACATACCCCATGTGATACTATGTCTGAGACACACCCCATGTGAAACGATGTGTGGGACATACGCCCCATGTGAAACGATGTGTGGGACACACACCCCATGTGAAACGATGCATGGGACATACACCCAATGTGACGCGATGCGTGGGACATACACTCCACGTGAAACGATGTGTGGGACAAACATCCCTTGTGAAACGATGTGTGGGACATACACCCCATGTGAAACGATGTGTGGGACGTACACCCCGTGTGAAACAGTGCATGGGACATACACCCAATGTGACACGATGTGTAGGACATACACCCCATGTGAAACGATGTGTAGGACATTCACCCCATGTGAAACGATGTGTGGGACAAACACCCCATGTGACACGATGTCTGGGACCCCGATGTCTGATACAACCCTGTACCACGATGTGTAATGCAAGCCTGAGTGGTCTGATACACCTCAGTGACTTAATGTGTGGTACACCCCTGTGACATAGTGTCTGGTACACGCCTGTGACATAGTGATGTCCGGTACACCCCTGTGACATAGTGATGTCCAGTACACCCCTGTGAAATAATGTCTGGTGCACCCAGGAGTGGTCTGATACACCCCAGTGGCACAATGTACACCCCCCACCACCCCAACCCACCCAACACTTGTAGCGCACCCTTTTACACAATACACCCCAGTGGCACAATGTGCACCTGTCCTCCAGTTACACAAAGTTGGGTACATCCACTGTCGCACATGTGGTGCACCCCCTGTACACGATGCATGGTACAGCTCTGGTACATAGCGTCTGATGCACACCAGTGACACGATGTTTGGTACGTCTCCAGTTTTACGTTATTTGGTACCCCCCCGCTCCCCCCCCCCCCCCCCCCCACACACACACACACACACACACACACACACACACACACACACACACACACACACACTTGTAGTGCACCCTTTTACACAATGCATGGTACACAGTGGCTGACGCAGCTAGTCGACATGCTGTGAGGGACACCCCAGTTAGGTTGACGCGTGCACGAGGACATTTCCATTTGTGAAGCAGGTCCAGCTGTCCAGTGCTGACCGATCCCAGGTGTGATCCGTTCTGACGCCTCCTCCGTTCCCGGGCCCCCGGCTCTGTACACTGACTTCTGTATCTGTCACCTGGGCTCTGCACTCTCCCTGTACACTGACTGCTGTACCTGTCACCTGGGCTCTGCACTCGCCCTGTACACTGACTGTTGTACCTGTCACCTGGGCTTTGCACTCTCCCAGTACACTGTTGTACCTATCACCTGGGCTCTGCGCTCGCCCTGTACACTGACTGCTGTACCTGTCACCCGGGCTCTGCACTCGCCCTGTACACTGTTGTACCAGTCACCCGGGCTCTGCACTCGCCCTGTACATTGACTGCTGTACCAGTCACCCGGGCTCTGCACTCGCCCTGTACACTGACTGCTGTACCTGTCACCCGGGCTCTGCACTCGCCCTGTACTCTGACTAATGTACCTGTCACCCGGGCTCTGCACTCGCCCTGTACACTAATGTACCTGTCACCCGGGCTCTGCACTCGCCCTGTACACTGACTAATGTACCAGTCACCCGGGCTCTGCACTCGCCCTGTACACTAATGTACCTGTCACCCGGGCTCTGCACTGGCCCTGTACACTAACTACTGTGCCAGTCACCTGGGCTCTGCACTCGCCCTGTACACTGACTGCTGTACCAGTCACCTGGGCTCTGCACTCGCCCTGTACACTGACTGCTGTACCAGTCACCCGGGCTCTGCACTCGCCCTGTACACTGACTACTGTACCTGTCACCCGGGCTCTGCACTCGCCCTGTACACTGACTGCTTTTACCTGTCACCCGGGCTCTGCACTCGCCCGTACACTGCTGTACCTGTCACCCGGGCTCTGCACTCGCCTGTACACTGACTGTTGTACCTGTCACCTGGGCTCTGCACTCGCCCTGTACACTACTGTACCTGTCACCCGGGCTCTGCACTCGCCCTGTACACTGACTACTGTACCTGTCACCCGGGCTCTGCACTCGCCCTGTACACTGACTGCTGTACCTGTCACCCGGGCTCTGCACTCGCCCTGTACACTGACTACTGTACCTGTCCCCCTGGGCTCTGCACTCGCCCTGTACACTGACTGCTGTACCTGTCACCCGGGCTCTGCACTCGCCCTGTACACTGACTGTGTACCTGTCCCCCTGGGCTCTGCACTCGCCCTGTACACTACTGTACCTGTCACCCGGGCTCTGCACTCGCCTGTACACTGACTGCTGTACCTGTCACCTGGGCTCTGCACTCGCCCTGTACACTACTGTACCAGTCACCCGGGCTCTGCACTCGCCCTGTACACTGACTGCTGTGTCTGGACTCACACCTTCGCTGGAGGGGCCCGCGGGGTGACGAAAGCAACAGTGGAGTGAGTGTCCCTGGTGAACTCTCAAACCTTATGTGCGGACATGTTTGGTGTGGGCTTGGTTGGCTGGTTAAACGTGTTTAACGTCGATTTGTCTCCAAAGAGGCACTGGCGGCGACCGAGATCCCAGGAGATGGGGGAAGAGGGAGACTGTACCTAACGCTGCACTGTCAGCACCGGAACGACTGCTGCATTAAGATGGGCAGCGATGACGGCCGTTTCAGTGTTTCATTATTGGCGAAGGACAAGGTCACAAGACGGTGTCCAATGACCACAGCTTCGGAAGAGAAGAGAGCCGGAGCGGAATCGAGCCGAGGTCCTTCTGCTTACCAGCCTAACGCCTTACCGCCCGGCCAAGCCGGCTCCCATTGGCGTGTGCTTGTGGCGTTGTTATAAGTTTTATCGCGGAAGTCATCGGGTTATCATGATTTGTTTTAATCAGCGACATCCGTGACCAAACTAACCGTAGGGTGAGGTGGTAGGTGATAGTTCCTTCATCAGCGTTGACACATTCTGCCGATGGCGGCTTGACCGGAAGTGGCTCTGGGGTGTGACTGTACAGTAATGATAGTGGCGATGTGTGTGTGGTTGTCAATTTTATTTTTTAATTTATTTTTTATGTCATTCGTTTTTTCTTGTTTATGAAGTGTACGCGCATAGGACTTCTCTGAAAAAGGGCGCTCTAAGACCCCATTATTATTATTATTATTATTATGCCTGTTGCCTTACACAGGAAAACCGGAGAGCTCCCCCGCCCCCCAAGAGAGAGAGAGAGAGAGAGAGAGAGAGGCAGGCGCCTGCAGGAAGAAGAAGAAGAAGAGATTTACAGAAGAAAAATGTGGCAGACAATGGAATTGACGCAAACCTTAATCTACAGAAGAAAAATGTGGCAGACAATGGAACTGACGCAAACTTTAAAGTTTAAATAGCGATCGTTCTTGAGAACAAGTCATGCAGTTACAATGACGGTAGACTTCGTTCCGGCGATCAAGTCCTGGAACCACTGATCCCCGAGGAAATGTGAGGTAATTGAATTTTATGCGCCACAAGAGGGAAGGTGGCTTCAATTAAAATAAAGACAGCAGATTTGTTTTTGGATTTATTTTAAAAAGTTTGACGCAAAGCTTTCTCGATTAAAAACAAAAACGAACACACTGAAGAGTTCAGTTCGAAAATAAAGACGAGACAGGCTTAAGCACAGAATCAATACCACAGGGCTGAGCAGCTGATTAAGTAAAACATGGTGCTTAACGTCCACAGTAACCGTAAGGCTTATTAGGGACGGGGAGAAGGGGGTATGGAGGTGAGGGAAGAGGGAGATTAGATTATATACCTATCGCTACACTGGGCAGCGATGAGAGCCATTTTAATGTTTCAGTAGGAAGTGATGGACAAAGTCACAAGACAGTGTCCACAGACCACAACCTTTTTGAAGAGAAAGGAGAACCGAAGCGGTATCGAACCGAGGTCCTTCCGCTTACCAGCCTAACGCCTTACCGCTGGGCCAAACCGGCTGACGCAGTCGAGCAGAGACACTACGCTACTATGATGCCTGTCTTACACAACAACGCCCACCCCCACCCCAACCTCCACCCCACCCCACCCCCACGCCTGGGTGCATGTAAGTGGGTGGGTGGTTTGTCAGTCACAATGTTAGTCGGTGGTTATATGTCTAGGACCTTATGTCTGCAAGTGTATGTTGGTAAGTAAGTAAGTAAGTAAGCTGGTGTTTTACGCCCAGTCAACCAGTGCGGTTATATCCGGGCGATGTGTATGTTGGTTGTAAGGATTATTGAATGTTTGTGAGGGTGTATTGAAAGACGCGCTGAGCCTGTGTTATATAGTGAACTGCCCCATTCAATTATTATTTATAATAATAATAATTATTATTATTACGCAACACTTGCTGTAGAACGTTTGGTCAGAGCGAACAGTTTTGTCGCATGTGGCACCAGAGTGCAAGTGACATCCATCTGTTTGACAAAGGCGCTCTGTCTGTTACACCATGTTACACCATCAGGCTTGTCGCTCTGTTACACCATCAGGCTTGTCGTTCTGTCCGTTACATTATGTTACGCCGTCAGGCTTGTCACATTGTTACACCATGTTACACCGTCAGGCTTGCCGCTCTGTTACACCATCAGGCTTGTCGCTCTGTCTGTTGCACTGTGTTACACCATCAGGCTTGTCGCTTTGTCTGTTACCCCGTGTTACACCATCAGGCTTGTCGCTCTGTCTGTTACATTATGTTGCACCGTCACGATTGTCGCTCTGTTACACCATGTTACAACATCAAGCTTATCGATCTGTCTGTTACACCACTTTACACCATCAGGCTTGTCGCTCTGTTACACCATGTTACACCATCAGGCTTGTCGCTCTGTCTGTTACACCACGTTACACCATGTTACAACATCAAGCTTATCGCTCTGTCTGTTACACCACTGTTACACCATCAGGCTTGTCGCCTCTGTTACACCACGTTACACCATCAGGCTTGTCGCTCTGTCTGTTACATTAGTTGCACCGTCACGATTGTCGCTCTGTTACACCATGTTACAACATCAGGCTTATCGCTCTCTCTGTTACACCATGTTACACCATCAGGCTTGTCGCTCTGTCTGTTACACCACGTTACACCATCAGGCTTGTCGCTCTGTCTGTTACACCACGTTACACCATCAGGCTTGTCGCTCTGTTACACCATCAGGCTTGTCGCTCTGTCTGTTACACCATGTTACACCATCAGGCTTGTCGCTCTGTCTGTTACACCACGTTACACCATCAGGCTTGTCGCTCTGTCTGTTACACCACGTTACACCATCAGGCTTGTCTCTCTGTTACACCATCAGGCTTGTCGCTCTGTCTGTTACACCATGTTACACCATCAGGCTTGTCGCTCTGTTACACCACGAAAACCATCAGGCTTGTCGCTCTGTTACGCCATGTTACACCGTCAGGCTTGTCGCGCTGTCTGTTACCCCGTGTTACACCATCAGGCTTGTCGCTCTGTCTGTTACACCACGTTACACCATCAGGCTTGTCGCTCTGTCTGTTACACCACGTTACACCATCAGGCTTGTCGCGCTGTCTGTTACCCCGTGTTACACCATCAGGCTTGTCGGTCTGCTTGCTGTGCGTGTCGTGTACCAGGCCTTGGTCTTCTACTGCGACCTGTGATCTATGACATGTGACAGTTGACATTTTCATGTCTTTGACAGTTTCAGTCAGTGTCGCGGTGTCCGCACTGTGTGACTACCAAGGCGCGGACTTGCCGCTGGGTGAATCGGGTTAGGTAAACGTGTTTGATGGGGTTTAGAAACTGCGCTGAGTGAAGCTGCTGACGTGTGAATACGGATTAAGTTAACATTCTGTGCTTTGTTGCGTTGAGGGGAAAAACCCGTTTTTAAATTTGAAATCGGCAAAATTGAACGAGAACGAAGGCAGTTCTGTTTGTATATATATATATATATGTCTCTTTCTTTCCAAACAATATTCCTTTGTTCATTCTTTCAGGACCCGTGTACCAAGAAGAGCCCGAAACTCTCCCGCTCTCTCCCCCCCCCCCCCCCCCCCCCCCCCTCCCGTGCCGCTGGGTCCCCATGGTCAGCAACTCGTGGTGTTTTACCTTGTGGACGAGGGGTATTGACTGTTGTGCCGTTCTGGCCAGTGACTGGTCAACACAGGGTCCGGGCAGCTTCTTTGTTGCTGAGCACAGCTCTGTGGAAATCTGTCTGTCCCTGAGCAGTTTTCTGGGTCTGTGGACAGTGTCTCTCGCTAAGCGCAGCTCTCTGGGTCCTTGAAGAGCGCAGCTCCCTGGGTCTTTGAAGAGCACAGCTCCCTGGGTCCTTGATGAGCACAGCTGTCTGGGTCCTTGAAGAGCACAGTTCTCTGGGTCCACGAAGAGCACATCTCTATGGGTCCTTGAAGAGCACAGCTCTCTGGGTCCTTAAAGAGTATCTCTGGGTCCTTGAGCACAGCTCTCTGGGTCCATGAAGAGCACAGCTCTCTGGGTCCTTGAAGAGCACAGCTCTCTGGGTCCATGAAGAGCACAGTTCTCTGGGTCCACGAAGAGCACAGTTCTCTGGGTCCACGAAGAGCACAGTTCTCTGGGTCCTTAAAGAGTATCTCAGGGTCCTTGAGCACAGTTCTCTGGGTCCATGAAGAGCACAGTTCTCTGGGTCCTTGAAGAGCACATCTCTCTGGGTCCTTGAAGAGCACATCTCTCTGGGTCCTTGAAGAGCACAGTCTCTCTGGGTCCACGAAGATCACATCTCTCTGGGTCCTTGAAGAGCACAGTTCTCTGGGTCCTTGAAGAACACAGTTCTCTGGGTCCTTGAAGAGCACAGTTCTCTGGGTCCTTGAAGAACACAGTTCTCTGGGTCCTTGAAGAGCACAGTCCTCTGGGTCCGCGAAGAGCACAGCTCTCTGGGTGAAGATTTGAAATCTCTGGGTTCATGGACAATGTTTCTGTGCTGAATACAGGTTTCTGGGTTCATGGCCAGTCTCTTTGTTACTGAGCACAGCTCTCTGTGTCCATGGCCAGTCTGGGTTCATCAACAATCTCTTTATTACTGAGCACAGCTCTCTGGGTCCACGGACAGTCTCCTTGTCGCTGAGTACAGCTCTCTGGGTCCATGGACAGTCTCCTTGTCGCTTGGTACAGCTCTCTGGGTCCATGGATAGTCTCTTGTGAACAGCTCTCTGGGTCCATGGACAGTCTCCTCGTCGCTGAGTACAGCTCTCTGGGTCATTGGACAGTCTCCTCGTCGCTGAGTACAGCTCTCTGGGTCCATGGACAATCTCCTCTGTCACTGAGCACAGCTGTCTGGGTCCATGGACAGTCTCCTCGTCGCTGAGTACAGCTCTCTGGGTCCATGGACAATCTCCCTGTCAGTGAGCACATCTCTCCGGGTCCGTGCATGGTCAGTCTCCCTGTCACTGAGCACAGCTCTTTGGGTCCGTGGATTTTTACGCCATTTCTCCATTGGAGCACACAACCCTTTACAAGAAAACGTGGAAATATAGTCCAGAAAACAAACTCACCCACTGTTGTCGTATATATAATCATTATAGTACCATTTCACCATTGGAGCACACAACCCTTTACAACAAAACGTGGAAATATAGTCCAGAAAACAAACTCACCCACTGTTGTCGTATATATAATCATTATAGTACCATTTCACCATTGGAGCACACAACCCTTTACAACAAAACGTGGAAATATGGTCCAGAAAAGAAACTCACCCACTGTTGTCGTACATATAATCATTACAGTACCATTCGAGATGGCTAGCTGTGATATGGGACTCAGTCGTCAGTAAACACCTCGGGGATGTGGTAGTTCATCAGTCGGGTCGGGTGGGCTGATTGATAAGAGGGTATGGCAGGATAAGCGGGTGGGATCAGATAAGGGGGGCACAACAAGCACGCGTCGTAGTACTGCACCAGCTTCAGCGTTGCTCAGTCAGAGAAGAAACTTAACTCCATAAATAGAACAGCTCTGGAGTAAGTAAGTAAGGTAGGTAGTGTTGCTTAATGTCCTCAGATGTCAGTTGACATATTAGGGACAAGCTGAGACCAATGCCGAAGCATGGTTCAATATAGCTTTACGTCCACGGAAACCAGAAGGCTCGTTAGGACGGACAGCCCAGGACGGCCACCTCGACTCTCACACGGCTCCTGAACTATGTAAGTAAGTAAGTAAGGAAATTGGTGTTTTACGCCCAGTCAAGCAGTGCAGTTGTATCAGGGCGATGAGCTCTAGAGAAACGTACTCGCCTGTACGACGACACACGAAGAACAATTAAAAACACAAGCGCTTTCGACCCATGGTCTTCGTCTGGTGTAGAAGAGAGAAGATGAAGACCATGGGTCGAAAGCGCTTGTGCTTTTAATTGTTCTTTATGTGGTGGTCCTATAGGTGAGTACATTTTGTCAGCCTCACCAGCAGTTGTTCACTCGTTCCTGGGGTAACTCCATAAAGTTAATAGCCTAGAGCTCGCACTAATCTCTCAGATGAAAACTTGCCACCTTTTGGTATTTATGGATTTGCCATCTAGTTTACTTTTTCTTTTTTTTTCTTTTTTTAACAGACAAGGAAAGCAAGTTGATGAGAGTGTATTGATTTTTTTTTTTGATTTTTTTTTTTTTTACAATCTATGCGGAGGTCAGTTGAGTGTCCAGTGATGAAAATTATTTCTGTTTGGGAGGTGCTCGTACTTGTGACGAAAGCATGACTAAGCATGACAGAGACATCAGATGGGGGAGGTGGAGGGGAGGATTTTGCATTATATTTATGTGTAGATTTCAAATTCTGCCTTCAACCCCCCCCCCCCCCCCCCCACCCCCCACCACCTCCGTGTGTGTGTGTGTGTGTGTGTGTGTGTGTGTGTGTGTGTGTGTGTGTGTGTGTGAGGATTGTATATAAAATTTATGTGTACATTTCAAATTCAAATTCTGTGTTAGTATATGCGCGTGCATGTGTTTCTGCGTGTGAGATAAAGATCAGGTAAAAATAACTGTGCATGGATACATATACAAGTTTTTTGCGACTGAAAACATGTAATTTTCTTCTTCTGGAAGTCTTGTTGTTTTGGTGCAGTTTGCTGACATAATATTATGTTGATAATCGCAAGATCGGTCGAACATCACTTACGTGAAACGACTTTAAGTAAAAAGGAAGAAGACAACGATGACATTTCAACGTATTGTAATATTAACCTTTAGACTGAATGTCTTATTTGCGGTTCACTTAAAAAGAAAAAAAGGGCCTGTTTACGTATTGTAGAAATGCGTCCTGTGTCACAATTGGGTGCTGGCCACAAACTTTGGGTTCTGTTGTTGTGTGATGTTGTTTTGGCCAGTACGTTATTGTTTTGGCCATTTTAGGTGTCAGGTCATGTTGTTTTGGCCAGTACGTTGTTGTTTTGGCCATTGTAGGTGTCAGGTCATGTTGTTTTGGCCAGTATGTTGTTGTTTTGGCCATTGTAGGTGTCAGGTCATGTTGTTTTGGCCAGTACGTTGTTGTTTTGGCCATTGTAGGTGTCAAGTCAGTGTTCTTTTGGCCAGTACGTTGTTGTTTGGGCCATTTTGCATGTTTTGACCACTGTATTGGACAGTACGTTGCTGTTTTGGCCATTGTGTGTATTGTTGTTTTGGCCGTTGTGTACGCAGCAATCTGTTGTTGAAACGGAAAGTAAGTTGCCCGTGGCTGTACTGAGGCTGGTGTGAGTCGGGCTGTTTTGAGACGACCCCTGTGTTGTCGACGTGCCGGTGTTTGTAGCGTGGAGTGTGTGTATCGGTGATTGAGTGCGGACATGTGGCGGCCCTTGGCTTCTCTCTCTCTCTCTCTCTCTCTCTCTTTCTCCCTCCCCGCTACTACACCGCAGTAGTAGTAGTAGTGGAGCCGTCTTCGTTTCGCCTTCTCTGGTTGCTCGCTCTGCGCTCTCCCACCACCACAGAGCGCACGGCACAACACAGCTTGGAGCAGGGGCTTCGCTCTCACTCACTGCCCGCCCCGTCCTGCCGCTTCAGTCGCGCTGTGTGCTGCGCTGTGCTGTGCTGTGCTGGCCTCAGCACTGCTTGTGTGTGTGTTTGGGCTTTGGCCTTCGCTCCGCTCTCTCGCTCGCTCCGGCCCTCAGTCGTTGAGCCGCCACAGGGCTGTAAGCACACGGCTACGCACGCCCCGCAACCCTGCCGGACTTTTTACCTCACTGTGGACAACTTGTGCACTACTGCTACTACTACTGCTACTACCCTCCTCTGTACCCAGCTACTTCAGCACGGATATATATATATATATCACTCGGTCCCACTGCCTAGGAATACGCAGCAGGGAGCGTCTGGACACAATCCCCACAGGTAGGTGATGGCTTCCAGTATCTCGCTGTCCGCCGCTCAGGTGTGTTTGAACGTCTTGTCGCTTGCCGGATGCCTGGCATACCGGACGTGGAAAAAGATGCGGCAAGGCGGATCGGAGTGAAAGGTAGAGAGAGAGAGAGGGAGGGAGAGACGCTACATGTAGGGGCTTGGCGCGTTTCAGCGGGGGACAGTGGAAGAGCCCGTGTGCTATCGGTATTGTCTGTTGGATGCCGGGGGGGGGGGGGGGGGGGGGGGGGCACCCAGGCCTGGGTTTCCACGACTTGAACCCCCGACTCCGCCAGTCCCGCGGTGACTGACACTCACACCGCTCTCCGGTCCATGAGCTCGGGTCTGTGTGATCGCTGCGCCGTAGCGACCCACCAGCCTGGGCATGTGTTGTCAGGTATGATGAAACAGTAGCAAGGTAACAGCAGCGTGTGTCAAGAC
>JABMCL010001223.1:1337500-1345000 GCA_018857735.1 Alviniconcha marisindica | reverse complement strand
TAGGTCTGTTGAAGTGACCTCCATCATGTTAGACTGTCGGTTGTCCTTTTGTTGAAGTGACCTTCATCATGTTAGACTGTCAGTGGTAGGTTTGTTGACGTGACCTCCATCATGTCAGACTGTCAGTGGTAGGTCTGTTGACGTGACCTCCATCATTTTAGACTGTCAGTGGTAGGTCTGTTGACGTGACCTCCATCATTTTAGACTGTCAGTGGTAGGTCTGTTGACGTGACCTCCATCATTTTAGACTGTCAGTGGTAGGTCTGTTGAAGTGACATCCATCATGTTATACTGTCAGTGGTAGGTTTGTTGAAGTGACCTCCATCATGTTAGACTGTCAGTGGTAGGTCTGTTGAAGTGACCTCCATCATGTTAGACTGTCGGTGGTAGGTCTGTTGAAGTGACCTCCATCATTTTAGACTGTCAGTGGTAGGTCTGTTGAAGTGACCTCCATCATGTTAGACTGTCAGTGGTAGGTCTGTTGGAGTGACCTCCATCATGTTAGACTGTCAGTGGTAGGTCTGTTGAAGTGACCTCCATCATGTTAGACTGTCAGTGGTAGGTTTGTTGGAGTGACCTCCATCATGTTAGACTGTCAGTGGTAGGTTTGTTGAAGTGACCTCCATCATGTTAGACTGTCGGTGGTAGGTTTGTTGAAGTGACCTCCATCATGTCAGACTGTCGGTGGTAGGTCTGTTGAAGTGACCTCCATCATGTCAGACTGTCGGTGGTAGGTCTGTTGAAGTGACCTCCATCATTTTAGACTGTCAGTGGTAGGTCTGTTGAAGTGACCTCCATCATGTTAGACAGTCAGTGGTAGGTCTGTTGAAGTGACCTCCATCATGTTAGACAGTCAGTGGTACCCCCGTCATATGTGTCTTTGGTAGGTCTGTTGAACTCACCTCCATTATGTTGGTCTGTCACTAGTTGTGGATGTCTGTGTGTTGAAGTGATCCCCATCATGTTACTTATTGATAGCTTGTGGCTAGTTGTAGACCTGTCTGTTGAAGTGACCCCTGTGAGCGTATCATGTTACTGTTGTTAGTCTGGCATTAGTTGTGGATATGTATGTGTTGAAGTGATCCCCATCATGTTACTTATTGATAGTCTGTGACTAGTTGTGGGCCTGTCTGTTGACTTGAAGTGACCACCAACATGATACTTACTGATAGTCTGTGACTATTTATAGACCTGTCTGTTGAAGTGACCCCCGTCAGTGTATCATGTTACTCTTGTTAGTCTGTCACTATTTGTGGGCCCGTCTGTTGAAGTGACCACCATCATGATACTTACTCTTAGTCTGCGACTAGTTGCAGGCCTGTGTGTTGAAGTCACCCCAATCCACACTCCTTGCATTGGTTTAAACAAAATTTTATTCATTGATCGTAATCATAAGCTCAACAAATAAGTACAGGAAACACAAAAGCAATATGCTTATTTGAGTGTTACCTATAGATAAAATGATAATCACACAGACATTTACGATGGCAAGATGGCAAATTGCATTGCCCACAGACAATCCCGCTTCGCCTGCCTTATTTCGCCTTCTCAGTGACTTGTGCCCCCCTGCGGATGCGGATTGCCTCCCGCGGCGACAGCCAGCGGCCGCAGAGTCGTGCTACCGGCATTCTTCATGGACGCGTGGGCCGACACATTTTGTTTTGAGTACGTGAACAGCCGCATGACATCGCAAGGTGTTTTTGCACCACAACTCATGGTGCTGCTGCAGGCACTTGCCATGGACACAGACGTAGGATCAGTGCCGTAGAGTGTAAAGCCCGTTCTTAATTGGGCGAACATTTTTGTTCGCGAACAAAGTTGCGAGTATTCGGCGAATATAGTTGGGCGAACTTTTGCTTCGCGAATGTAGTTGTCGGAATATTCGTCGAACTGCGACGAACCTATTGGGCGGTTCAGTGAAGCTGGTTTGAACGAGTGAAATGCCCTTTGTAATCTTTCGGGCAAGAAGTCGCGGGAGGTGGTAGCGTCATTTCCGGGCCGATTTCTGAGTAGGCGTTGATTCACGTTGTGTGTAACAATGGAAGTTGAACCTAGAATTGCGAAGCAGTACAAATGCCACCACTGTTGCGGTTGCAAAAATTACCGGGCAACGGGGATGGAGGGTGCAAAAAAAGTGTATTTGCGTCGTTTTTTGGCTGACCAGAAGATCGCGATTTCGTGGAAAACATGCGTTTTGGGGTATCCTATAGAACGAGCAACAAGTTATTGCTTGTTGCCAGACACATTCTGACTACGGGCCTTCAAAAATGCCTTCAAAGTTGGCAGCGTAAAATTCGCAGATTCACTTCACCGCCTTCCATTGTGAAGAAAGTACGCACCGGAAGTAAAAGCAGCCAAGGGACTTAAGCGATGCCGGGTAAAAGTCAAGGGAGTTAACAACCCCGCCTGAACCGCCCAATATTCGGGGTCCAAAAAGCTTCGCTCAACATGTTCTGGGAACATTCGCCCTATTCGACGAACATTGCCTCTGATTGGCTGAGAGCAGATTTGCTGAGAGCAGAGCTCTCCTGTGGATGAGGAAGAAATAAACAAAATAAAAAATAAAAAAATAAAAAGGACGACGGTGTCGCTAGGTACTTCACTCGCTTCGGAGAGATTCTTTTTATTTGTTGACTTGTGGGAGGCGCAGCCTTGTCTCTGGGACCTAGAATGACATAGAAGTTAGTTGAATTACCCTGTGAAGGATGATTAAAGGATATTGACTTGACGACTTGACTTTAGCCTACATTTTGGATCACGCTGTCTGCTGCGCTTCTGCCGCAAGTTCGGGCCGAAGCTTGCATCACCTTATAATCCAGTTAAGAACGAAGCAAAGTTCGTCGAACTGTCCGAACCATGTTCGGCGAACTAAAAGTTCAATTGAGAAACGAACCATAGTTCGTCGAAGTGTCCGAAGTATGTTCGGCGAACAAACGTTCGCCCAGTTAACAAGAACAGGCTTAAGACTTGGAAGTGTCTCAGTCCAGCGGAATCGGTGCTAACTGCCGGGGATGGGCAAGCTGCAGACGGCGGCGCTGTCGCACCTCGTGGTGATTTCCTCCCATTCTGCCCCACGCCTTGTTCACACCTGCTGGGGCATCTGCGTGTGATGGATGCGGAGCCCTTCCAGTCTTGCTTCAGTTTATGAGGAATGCTGCTGCATTGTGTCAATTTGGGCGTCCAAGTCTTTGAGGCGCCGCTGCTGCTGCTGCTGCTGCTGCTACAGTGCCGGTTGTACCAGACCGGGAAGAACAATAGCTGCCGGGAGGGAAGGGGAAAGGGGCATGCATGTACGGCCCCAGCCCACTGAGCTAGAAAGAGCTCAGTGGCCCCGGGCAGCCCACGCCGCCCACTAACCTTTGCCTCCGGCCTGCTCGGGTCTCTGAGCGTTACAGCCTGTCCTGTTTGCTCCCTTGCCTGTCTTGCACACAGTTTAGCGTTTCAGTCCGCCCTCTGTTTCTGTATCGTACCGTGCCAACTTGCTGTCTGTTTTCTCGTCTTAGCATGTCAGCTTGCTGTCTGTTTTCTCGTCTTAGCATGTCAGCCTGCTGTCTGTTTTCTCGTCTTAGCATGTCAGCCTGCTGTCTGTTTTCTCGTCTTAGCATGTCAGCCTGTTGTCTGTTTTCTCAACTTAGTATGTCAACCTGCTGTCTGTTTTCTTATCTTAGCAGGTCAACCTGCTGTCTGTTTTCTTGTCTTAGCATGTCAACTTGCTGTCTGTTTTCTTAGTATGTCAGCCTGCTGTCTGTTTTCTTGTCTTAGCATGTCGACTTGCTGTCTATTTTCTCATCTTTGCATGTCAACCTGCTGTCTGTTTTCTTGTCTTAGCATGTCAACCCTGATGCCTGTTTTCTCAGCAGGTCAACCTGCCCTGTGTTTTTTCATCTGTGCATGTCAGCTTGCTGTGTTCACAGCATTCTGCTGAACATTAGTCTTCATTGCATCCTTTACTCTAGGATGGTGGCATTCTCTGAGAGCTTCAGCTCAGTTCAAGATGCAATGTTATACAACATGGTTTTGGATTGGAGTATTCCATACCAGGTGCTGTTTTTCTTGTTGCATTTGAACATCATCGGGAATATATATATATATATATATATATATATATATATATATATATATATATATATATATATTATAGATCGATAGATAGAGACAGAGACAGACAGAGAGAGAGACTAAACTTTATTTCTCAGCGGTGAAGATATTAGCACAAAGACCGACTCACATATCTACCGTTGCAACAATACTACTAATAAGCAAGACATTCATAGTGAAATATTATGACAGAAGAATACAGAGAGAGAGAGAGAGAGAGAGAGAGAGAGAGAGAGAGAGAGAGAGAGAGAGAATACTTTATTACACAAGGAGAGAGAGAGAGAGAGAGAGAGAGAGAGAGAGAGAGAGAGAGAGAGAGAGAGAGAGAGAGACTCCAGTGGAATCGGTGCTTACTGCCGGGCTGGGCAAGCTGCAGAGAGCAGCGCTGTCACACCTCGTGGTGATTTCCTCCCATTCTCAGAACGTATTTATAACAACAGTCCAGAATATCCTGGTTTTAAAAACATTTATTCCAGATTTTGGCCCACGAGGGATTTGTCAAGGCCTGCACGGTCGGCGGGATTCCTTTATATAAATTGTGTGTGTGTGTGTGTGTGTGTGTGTGTGTGTGTGTGTGTGTGTGTGTGTGTGTGTGTGCGTGCGTGCGTGCGTGCGTGCGTGCGTGCGTGCGTGCGTGCGTGCGTGCGTGCGTGCGTGTGTGTGTAGATAATTTCTTTTTGGTTGTAAATATTGTATAATTATGTTTCTTGGTGGTAAACTGGGGATAGAGTTTTGCGGGTTGTAAACAATTGTGTGGGTGGGCGAGGCGATTTTTGGCTGAAGAGAGGAACAGGTGAAAGCTCCAGGCAATGGGTCACTGACAAACTCCTCGCACCGCACCGGGTTTCGCTGTAGGTCTGCACACAAACATCCCGACTCTGCCAACCGCTTTAATCTAGCTGCCTCAGCGTGTTTTGGATTCTCATTCAGACGCGTAGAGTGATTTATTTGTACCATTTACCTAAAGCATGTGACAGTCCTTTGTTAACAAGATGCCCAATGGTGATATCGTGTTTTGTGTGGAATAAGAATAATGTACTCTTTTATACACGTGCTATTTCTCCAGATTGGAGCACATAGCCCATTGCAAAGCAGAGAACAAACTTCCGCGAGCACGCCCGCTCTCTCTCTCTCTCTCTCTCTCTCTCTCTCTCTCTCTCTCTCTCTCTCTCTCTCTCTCTCTCTCTCTCTCTCTCTCTCTCTCTCTCGCGCACACACACACACACACACACACACACACACACACACACACACACACACACACACACACACACACCACACACACACACACACACACACACACACACAGAGTCAATAGGACAGCTTGAAGAGATGAGATTTTAAAAAAATGACTTGAAAGATGTGAGACGGTATCCAGACGGTCTCCGAATGGCGTGCCGGAGAGTAATGTAAGTGTGTTGCAAATACGCACCCACACACCCACACACACACCCACAGTTAGTTCTTTACTCGCACTTGCTCTCACTGAAACTATTGAACGCACTCGTGTCCTCTTTTGTTGAAAGACAAGAATAGACTTATCTGTTAATCGTGAAAACAATGAGTGTTATTGTCCCTGCGGAAGGCCAGGTTCAGGAAGTAGCAGGGTTGAGGAGCAGGGTTGAGGAAAATGACGACACTGGATTATGGATGAATCACTTGCTAACTGTGTAGGGAAAGTAGCACGGAAGGAAGGCAACAAAGACGGTTTTTGTGTCCATGGATCTCTCTTTTAGGCTGTGTGTGTGTGTGTGTGTGTGTGTGTGTGTGTGTGTGTGTGTGTGTGTGTGTGGTGTGTGTTCGAAAAGAAAACCCCAAATCACACCACGTATATAATATAATTATATCTAATTCTTATATCGAAGTGTGTGTGTGTGTGTGTGTGTGTGTGTGTGTGTGTGTGTGTGTGTGTGTGTGGAAGTGTGTGTGTGTGTGTGTGTGTGTGTGTGTGTGTGTGTGGAGAGAGAGAGAGAGAGAGAGAGAGAGAGAGAGAGAGAGAGAGAGAGAGAGAGAGAGAGAGAGAAAGGGAGATCAGAGAGAGAGAGTACAAGATAATGCCTTCTCTTTGGCTATATCTTCATCCCGAAAGCCCAGTGGGACTGCTTTTCACTAGTTCAAGACATGGAGGGAGCCCGTGTAACTGTCACGGCTGCTGTCCATAGTGGAAGTCCTTATAGCCGCCATGGGGAAGCCCCATAATTATCAGGGAACCCCCTATGACCTTCAGGGCTGCCCTGCCCAGAAGAAACCCCATGACCTTCAGGGCTGCCGCACTGCCTAGAGGAAGCCCCATGACCTTCAGGGCTGCCCTGCCTAGAAGAAACCCCAATACCTTCAGGGCTGCCCTGCCTAGAGGAAACCCCCATAATCTTTGGGCTGCCATGCCTAGAGGAACTCCATGACTTTCAGGGCTGCCGTCCCAAGAGGAAGCCCCATGACCTTCGGGGCTGCCCTGCCTAGAAAAAAACCCATGACCTTCAGGGCTGCCCTGCCTAGAGGAAACCCACATAATCTTTGGGCTGCCATGCATAGAGAAACCCCATGACTTTCAGGGCTACCCTGCCTAGAGGAAGCCCCATGACCTTCAGGGCTGCCCTACCTAGGGGGAACACCATAACCGTCAGGGCTGCCCTGCCTAGGGTAAACACCGTAACCGTCAGGGCTGCCCTGCCTAGAGGAACCCCGTGACTTTCAGGGCTACCCTGCCTGGAGGAAGCCCCTTGACCTTCAGGGCTGCCCTGCCTAGAGGGAAACACCATAACCTTCAGGGCTGCCCTGCCTAGAGGAAACCCCCATAATCTTTGGGCTGCCATGCCTAGAGGAACCCCATGACTTTCAGGGCTACCCTGCCTGGAGGAAACACCATAACCGTCAGGGCTGCCCTGCCTAAGGGAGCGTTGACAGGTTTGTTGCGATAAACGCGGCGTATAATGCGTTGGGCAGACCACAGCGGTAAAGCCCCGCTCATCTTGTGCCCCGTGTGTGCCGGTCAAGCATCGCTCACTTGCCTGTTCATGGACCGCTGCACGCCACCCAGCCGTGCTCACACACAAAACACCGCGCTCTTCGCGGTCCCCGTCCGGTCCGCCCCTTCAGCTCTACAGCTCTACACGCGCAGCCGGTCCGCTTCGTTGCGGCTTGGGTCTCCGTTAGGGTTACAGTAATGATGGTAAGTGATTAAGTAAGTTGGTGTTTTACGCCCAGTCAACCAGTGCGGTTATATCAGGGCGAGTAATGCTGGTACTGGATCGTTTAATAGGTGGAAAGGTTAAAGGGAAGAGAATTTTTAAGTCTTTTCTGGCAGTTTGAGTGAAATCAGTTTCTGAATCAGTTTTCGCGCGCGCGCACACACACGCACGCACGCACGCGCGCACACACACACACGCGCGCGCGCGCGCGCAC
>JABMCL010001223.1:1277500-1332500 GCA_018857735.1 Alviniconcha marisindica | reverse complement strand
TCTCTCTCTCTCTCTCTCTCTCTCTCTCTCTCTCAGGGAAGGGAAACGGGGGGGTGGGGGGTGAGAGAGGCACTGTCCACAGTGCACCGGGTCGGGAAACCTCATCCGCTCCACGGTCAGAGTTGCACACACACAGGGCAGGGCAGCTCCGGCGGTGAGGCGCAACGTAGACGAGCTGAGCCTTTGAACCTGCAAGTAGTCGGCATACCAGCGACAGTAGGTAACTGATAGGCGGCGGCGGCGGCGGCGGCAGCACAGTGCCGTTTTCCTGACGGTGTTCACCCCGAGATCTCTGTCAGAAAGGACTGCACGCATACGAGCAGCCTAGCTGTAGCCCCTTCGCTGCACGTCGCTGGCCCAGGGCGGTCATGTGACTGCCCGCCCGCCGGAGGAAGAAGGGGGGTGGGGGAGTGCAGGGGGGGTGGGGGGGGGGGGAAGGGGGGGGGGGCAACTGATGTGTGAGGCCGTCAATGGCAGAGCTGACATAGCCTGCTGATCGATGAGACCCACCTCTGGTTGTAGCCACCGCCGCCAGCACGGCGGCCCCTGGCTATTCAGTGGGGTGCACATTTCCTCAGGACATCCACAACCCATCCTTCAGCCTGCACTGTGCTGCCTGCTGCTGCTGCTGCTGCTGCCGTTGTGAAGGGAACCTTGTGTTGGCAACGGTTAAGACGTTGCCCTGCCCTGGCTAATCCCCAAGAGAGGACACGAGACAGGTTATTAGTAACAATTAGGACATGATTATGTTATTGCCGGGAAACAAAACGTTCCAACCCTTTTGTCTTGATGACTGTGAGGTGAGCACCGAATTAACCCGTGACAAAATCCATCTTTGTCAGGGCGTGAAGAATGAAGCAGAACTGTTCTAGCAAGTGCATAACACGTCCAAGAAACAGAAGCGATTAGACCCAACGTTTGAAAGCAGTTAAACGATACGTTCAAGAGTAGCTGGTGAAATAACACAACAGTAAAAAACTAAATGCGTCGGTTGGAGACAGTGGTATATGTAACACACACACACACACACACACACACACACACACACACACACACACACACACACACACACACACACACAAAAGAAGGAAGGAAAGAAAATATTACCAAGCCTTGATTTGTTTCCAACAAGTGCAAGAGGAAATACGTATGACCGAGGCCTGGAAGTGTCAGTTTAAGTAATTCCCATTTGAACGCCACGGTTTTCATGCAAGTCGTTCTTGTGAATGTCCTTCTGGGACGTCAGATCCATCCTCTGAAATTACCAAAACATATACCAGAACAGTAGGCCTGGTAAAACAACTCACAATAATTGAGTCCGATTTAACGCTAAATTGTTCCAAAGATGTGATGCCTGTTGGACTTATAGTTACACAGAAGACAGTATTTGTTCTGAACAAATGTTACAAGTGTACACCTGCATGTATACAAAACGCTATTTGTTCTGAACAAATGTTACAAGTCAAAGCATTTATAAATACAAGACGGTATTTGTTCTAAACAAGTTTTACAAGTCAAAGCTCTCAACACTCAAAAGGGTATTTCTTCTAAGGAAGTGTTACAAGTGAAAGCACTTACACACATAACATAATTTGTTCTAAACGAGTGTTACAAGTGAAAATATGCACACACAAAACGGTGTTTGTTGTAAACAAGTGTTACAAGTGAACATATGCACACATAAAAAACGGTGTTTGTTGTAAACAAGTGTTACAAGTGAAAATATGCACACACAAAACGGTGTTTGTTGTAAACAAGTGTTACAAGTGAAATATGTAAAAAAAAAAACGTGTTTGTTGTAAACAAGTGTTGCAAGTGAAAATATGCACACGCAAAACGGTATTTGTTGTAAACAAGTGTTACAAGTGAAAATATGCACGTACACAAAACGGTGTTTGTTGTAAACAAGTGTTGCAAGTGAAGGAGATCCCAGAGAAAGCGTGCAGACCAAGGAAGAAGCCACATTTTCAGTCATGACACACACAAACGGCACGGAGAGCCACATCAGTCATGGACACACACACACTCACACACACGTCGGGGTCAGCGGCGAGAGATCTCACCGCCAGCAAGCCCCACAGTCGCCACACACTGACCCCTTGGAAAGCAACGATGCTGACTGTTCACTTCCAGAGTTCACTCCGACTTTGGCAGCCTCTGCTTCCTCGCCATCGTGTTGTGTGTTCTCTGTCATCGTAGTGTCTTCCTCTTCACCGCAACATCTTCCTCGTCATCGTAGTGTCCTCTTCGTCACCGTAGTGTGTTCTTCGTGACCGTAGTGTCTTCCTCTTCAAAAACCACAGGGTCTTCCTCGTCATCATAGTGTCTTCTTCGTCAACACAGTGTCTTCCTCTTCACCGCGACGTCTTCCTCGTCATCGTAGTGTCTTCGTCAACGTAGTGTCTTCCTCTTCACCGCAACGTCTTCCTCGTCATCGTAGTGTCTTCTTCATCAGAGTAGTATCTTCCTCTTCACTGCAATGTCTTCTTCGTCATGGCAGTGTCTTCTCGTCAGCGTAGTGTCTTCCTCTTCACTGCAATGTCTTCCTCGTTATCGTAGTGTCTTCGTCAGCGTAGTGTCTTCCTCTTCACCGCAACGTCTTCCTCGTCATCGTAGTATCTCCTTCGTCAACGTAGTGTCTTCCTCTTCACTGCAGTGTCTTCCTCGTCATCGTAGTGTCTTCTTCGTCGACGTAGAGTCTTCCTCTTCACTGCAATGTCTTCCTCGTCATCGTAGTGTCTTCTTCGTTACCATAGCGTCTTCCTCTTCACCACCACGTCTTCCTCGTCGTCGTAGGGTCTTCTTCGTCAGCATAGTGTCTTCCTCTTCACTGCAATGTCTTCCTCGTTATCGTAGTGTCTTCTTCGTTACGATAGTGTCTTCCTCTTCACCGCAACGTCTTCCTCGTCATCGTAGTGTCTTCTTCGTCAACGTAGTGTCTTCCTCTTCACTGCAATGTCTTCCTCTTTCCATTCCCGAAAAGTGTTTTCCCTTCCCCCCGTCTTGGCAGTGTCTTCTCGTCAGCATAGTGTCTTCCTCTTCACTGCAATGTCTTCCTCGTCATCGTAGTGTCTTCTTCGTTACCATAGCGTCTTCCTCTTCACCACCACGTCTTCCTCGTCGTCGTAGTGTCTTCTTCGTCAGCATAGTGTCTTCCTCTTCACTGCAGTGTCTTCCTCGTTACGCAGTGTCGCACTCCTAGTCGTGGACAGAGCGGATATCCGCCGACATGTATGTGTGCGTGTTTCATAAACGTGTAGGTCGAGTATTTGATAGACTGTTTACATGTCTTACGTGTGTAATGTGCCCCAGTGTAAAGACCGAGACTTGCACCCCCCAGCGTAAGGCTGGCACGTGTACCCCCGGTGTAAGGCTGGCACGTGTACCCCCTGGTGTAAGGCTGACACGTGTACCCCCTGTGTAAGGCTGGCACGTGTACCCCCTGTGTAAGGCTGGCACGTGTACCCCCGTGTAAGGCTGGCACGTGTACCCCGGTGTAAGGCTGACACGTGTACCCCCTGTGTAAGGCTGGCACGTGTACCCCCGGTGTAAGGCTGGAGCACGTGTACCCCCTGTGTAAGGCTGACACGTGTACCCCCGGTGTAAGGCTGGCACGTGTACCCCCTGTGTAAGGCTGGCACGTGTACCCCCGGTGTAAGGCTGACACGTGTACCCCCTGTGTAAGGCTGACACGTGTACCCCCGGTGTAAGGCTGGCACGTGTACCCCCGGTGTAAGGCTGACACGTGTACCCCCGGTGTAAGGCTGACACGTGTACCCCCTGTGTAAGGCCGAGACGTGTGTGTGCCCCCAGTGTAAGACCGAGACGTGAGCCCCCAGTGTAAGACCGAGACGTGTGCCCCCAGTGTAAGGCCGAGACGTGTACCCCCAGTGTAAGACAGAGACCTGTGTGTGCCCCCAGTGTAAGACCGAGACGTGTGTGTGCCCCCCAGTGGAAGACTGAGACGTGTGCCCCCAGTGTAAGGCCGAGACGTGTGTGCGCCCCCAGTGTAAGACCGAGACGTGAGCCCCTAATGTAAGGCCGAGATGTGTACCCCCAGTGTAAGACCGAGACGTGTGCCCCCAGTGTAAGGCCGAGACGTGTACCCCCCAGTGTAAGACTGAGACGTGTGTGTGCCCTCAGTGTAAGACCGAGACGTGTGTGTGCCCCCCAGTGGAAGACCGAGACGTGTGCCCCCAGTGTAAGGCCGAGACGTGTGTGCGCCCCCAGTGTAAGACAGACACCCAGTTTAGGGCCATTTGTTTGCCGAGTGGCGTGCCGGCAGCGGGGAGGTGGAGTGTGGTTGGATGGCACACGAGTGATCTGAATGGTGTCAATGGTGTCCGTGTCGCCCCCTTGGCTGCGGTCTGAGCTTCCTCCCTGTCGTCGACACCCAGTTTCATTTATCACACCCAGTAACGCTATACTGTACTTAACTCCGACCGGCACCACCCCTTCTTCCCCTGGCTTCTTTCCCTGCCGCCAGGTGGGCAGCATAACGAGGTGTGGTGGGAGGTGAGCGGTTAACGTCACTACCTCCGCTTTGATCGAACATTCCGATTCTAGTGTCGATAGAGGTATCGACGGGCCGATCTGGCTAGCTACTGTAGCGTGACGTGTGTCACTGATAGTGTCACGTGTCAGACCGATTGTGTGTGTGTGTGTGTGTGTGGTGGTGTGTGTGTGTGTGTGTGTGTGTTGTGTGATGATGTCGCATAACCGGCCGGTCTGTGACGGTGTCACGTGATAGACCGGTCTGTGATGTCACGTGTCGAACCGGCCTGTGTGATGTCACGGGGCTGATCGGTCTGTGGTGTCACGTGACCTGGTCGGCTTGGCTGTACGTGGTCTTTGTCCCGTTGAGTGATTTACACGTACAGTAGACCGTATTTTAAAATCATATGCACATTTCTACTGCATATATATATTCATCAAGCCAGTGCGGGTATAAACGTGAGCCGGTTTGGCCTAGCGGTAAGGCGTTAGGCTGGTAAGCAGAAGGCCCTCAGTTCGAATCTGCTTCGGCTCTCCTTTCTCTTCAAAAGTTGTGGTCTGTGGACACTGTCTTGTGACTTTATCCCTTACAATTATGAAACATTAACATGGCTCTCATCTCTGCCCATCTTAATGCAGGAGTCATTCTGGTGGTGACAGTGTAGCGATAGGTATATAACCTCCCTCTCTCCCCACCTCAGTACCCCCTTCGCCCCCCTTCTCCCCGTCCCTAATAAGCCTCGTGGTTTCTGTGGACGTTAAGCACCATGTTTACTCACTTACTGCGGGTGTAGTTAACAGTGTGAGAAACGTGGTTCTACAGTATTTGCCCTGCCTGTGGTCATGCGGTTTGTTACCGGGGCGAAGGTTTGACGCGGGCAATAAGCCAGCTGGTCCTGGCGCTGATCCTGTTGGGGCCCAGTCCCTCAGAGAGTAAGTAAGTAAACATGGTGCTTAACGTCCACAGAAACCATAAGGCTTGTTAGGGACGGGTAGAAGGGGGGAAGGGGGTATGGGGGGCAGGGGGAGGGGATGGGGGGGGGGGGTAGGGAGATTATATACCTATCGCTACACTGTCCCCTCCAGAATGACGTCTGCATTAAGGTGGGCAGCGATGAGAGCCATTTTAATGTTTCATTGATTGTGAGGGACAGAGTCACAAGACAAGTGTCCACAGACCACAACTTTGGAAAGAGAAAGGAGAGCCGAAGCGGATTCGAACCGAGGTCCCTCTGCTTACCCGCCTAACGCCTTACCGCCGGGCCAAACAGGTTCTCGGGGCCCAGTCCCTCAAAGGCCAAGCGGTGGGGATACAACAGCCCGAGGTCAGCAAGGGAGCAAAGCTAGGACACCACGCTCGGCACGGTTGACAGAGCACGAGAAGCGTCATCACTTTTTCCATCAGCTCGCGTGACGTGTCCACTGTTGTGCCGATTGGAATCGTTGGAATCTCGGAACCTCGCAGCCAAGGTCTCCTCTGCTTTCGTTACAGCGGCGTGAGACGGGGCAGTCTGACGCTGACCTCGCGTGACTAGGAGGGAAAGACGCTTCAACATTGCAGTGACGTTTTGTTGGTGTTCACAATCATGGCAGGCAGATATGGATCAGCGTCTGATGTTTTGGTTAGACACAGCACATCAGGCCTGATTTTTGGTGATCTCGCTTGTCGTCTTGGTTACGCGCGTTGACAGTTTTGTTTATGACGCCTGACGTCTTGGTTACGCCTGATTTTTTGTTGATCTCGCCTGACGTCTTGGTTACGCACGTTGACAGTTTTGTTTATAATGCCTGACGTCTTAGTTACGCACGTTGACAGTTTTGTCTATGACGCCTGACGTCTTGGTTACTCACGTTGACAGTTTTGTTTATCTCGCCTGACGTCTTGGTTACGCGTGTTGACAGTTTTGTTTATCTTGCCTGACGTCTCGGTTACGCACGTTGACGTTTGTTTATGACGCCTGACGTCTTGGTTACGCACGTTGACAGTTTTGTCTATGACGCCTGACGTTTCCATTGCATACAATGTCAGATTGTTGTGTATCACACCGGACGTTTTTGGCTACATACAGTGTCAGATTGTTGTGTATCACACCAGATGTTTTTGACTGTTTACAGTGTCAGATTGTTGTGTATCACACCAGATGTCTTTGGCTGCTTACAGTGTCAGATTGTTGTGTATCACACCGGACGGCTTTGGCTACATACAGTGTCAAATTGTTGTTTTAAGCGCCTGGCGTTTTGGTTAGACACAAGGTCAGACTGT
Source organism: Alviniconcha marisindica (assembly GCA_018857735.1). Classification (NCBI taxonomy): domain Eukaryota; kingdom Metazoa; phylum Mollusca; class Gastropoda; family Provannidae; genus Alviniconcha; species Alviniconcha marisindica. The sequence continues at coordinate 1,325,743 of JABMCL010001223.1, read as the reverse complement.
TATTTATCACGCCTGACATTGTGGTCTTGCAGGTAGAATGTCAGATGGTTATGTGACACTCTTGTGTTTGGTCGGCTGGTTATTGTGCGTCCTGACGGCTCGTCGTGCCATAAACACTGTTTTGAGATGACTGGAGTGTTCCTACACTAGGCAAGTGATATTAGCGGTTTTGAAGCGATACTTGCTTGTAAATTTGTTCTTTTCTTTCTGCTGGCGTCCGTATTGTACTCGAGAAAACTCGGTCGCAACTTTTTTCAGTTTCTTTGAGTTTGTTTGTTTGTTTTGTGTGTGTGTGTGTGTGGGTGTGAGTGTGGGTGTTTGTTTTTGTTTTTTTCCGAGTTAAACCGGGGGTGTTGCAACACAGCTCAGCCATGTTTTTTGAACTGGTGTTTTCGCCCCGTTTGCCGCAACCCCCCCCCCCCCCCCCCCCCCTTATTCCCCCACCCCACCCCAACATCTCTCTCTTACGCACGTGCGCACGCACGCGAACGCGCGCGCACACTGATGTGGTGGTTGCCTGTCCTATTGTGTCTGTGTATAGCTAACTGGCAGAGCCTGGTTGGTTGGTGTCTTGCCCTGAAAGTGTGTCCGTTACGAGAGCCCATTGGGACTCGTTAGCCTCTGCAGGTATTACACTTAACACGGTGTTTGTGGACTAAACACGCTGGTAAGAACGACGGGGCAAAGCGGGAGAGCTTCACAAACAGTCCGCGGCTTTGTCACATAAGTCATTATCTTTCGGCAGGAACACTGCCGTCCTGTTGCCACACGCTCCGCGAGGAGTGAAGCCCCGTCTGAAGTGAAGCACGGGAAAGAAGAAAGCGTACAAACACATTTTTGTCGCGGGTTGACGAAGACCCACAAGTTAGCTGACTATGCACTGGCATTGGGGCCACGCAGGGAGGGGTGGCGTAGCCGGGTAGTGCTCGAAGAGCTAACACACCAGACTACCTTCTCTTTCTCTGTCTGTCTGTCTGTCTGTCTGTGTCTCTCTCTGTCTCTCTCTGTCTCTCTCTCTCTCTCTCTCTCTCTCTCTGTCTCTCAGTCTGTCTGTCTGTCTGTCTGTCTGTCTGTCTGTCTGTCTGTCTCTCTCTCTCTCTCTCTCTCTCTCTCTCTCTCTCTCTCTCTAGCCGACTTGTGCTTAAATCTTTATCCTTGTGTAATAAAGTATTATCTTCTCTCTCTCTCTCTCTCTCTCTCTCTCTCTCTCTCTCTCTCTCTCTCTCTTCTCTCCTCTCCTCTCTCTTCTCTCTCTCTCCACACACACACACACACACACACACACACACACACACACACACACACACACACACACACACACACACACACACATCGACCAGGATCTTGTTTCTGCGTGTGGCCAGCCATGGGTTTCCTGTTCAGTTGTGTTTAACGGTCGGGCCATGGGATAGCCGATTTCCTAAGATAACCCGTCCTTTGTCTTCGTCTTTCGCGGAAGTTTGTTGAAGTGTAGTTATTAGTTCTGACAAAACGTCGCAGCCTCGTCGGTAACACGCAAGTGAAACCGACGTAAAACCGGAAAGACAAGACAAAATGCCCCAGTGCCTTCTGGGAATTTCTCAACAATTGGTCTACGTTTTGTGCAGTTAACCTTAAGACGGTAAGACAAGTTACTCTGTGTGTGTGTGTGTGTGTGTGTGTGTGTGTGTGTGTGTGGTGTGGTGTGTGGTTAGTGTTATTGTAAAGCGCCCTGTGCTGCCACCTTGTGTGGTAGATGGGCGCTCTAGAAATCCTCCTTATTATTATTATTATTACTGTCTCACGAAAGCCCATATGCGCTCCACCCCGCCGCAGGGAATATCCCCTTAAAATGCATTGCCTTGGGCGACAGTAGGTTGATGTGGTGATGGCGCTGGCTTTGCTGCCGCATTGTAAGACCTGGTCCGCTCATCAGCGCCTTCGGTGTGTGGAGACGTGTGCAGACTGGCAGTTAAAGTCATCGTGTAACGCAGCGTTGCTCTCTGACTGGTTGTCAGGACATTGTGTGAGTGTGGCGCGCAGTTCTTCTGACCGCTTCTCCTGGCACAGGCCAAGGCTTCTCGGCCAGTGCGCCGGTTTCCGCAGTTCTGCCGATTCCATGATGCAGTCCGTACGGCACGGTCTATTTAAGACAGTCTGGCAGCTCGACGTTCACCATCTCGACGTCGTGGCGTGTTATGAATGATGATGATGTAGAGCTCCATGTCCTCGGATGTCGGTTGACATATTAGGGACAAAGTGTGACCAGTGCCGAAGCACGGTTCAGTGTTGCTTTACGTCCACAGAAACCGTCAGGCTCATTAGGACGGAAAGCCCAGGACGGCCACCTCGACTTTCACACAGCTCCTGAACTCTGTGTTCTCAATTCAACTTTCCCTGCGTTTGAACCAATCCGCTCTCACCCCCCCCCCTCCCGCCCCCTCCACACACACCCACACCGCACCCGCCCACCTGGAAAAAAGAGAGAAGTACCCCACGTTCTGTCTTTCGTTGTTTTTCCTTTCCTTTCGTGGATGGATGACAGACAGGTCGGAACTAAGTGAACAACAGTTAGACGAAGGAAAGAGTGAATAAGGCTCATTACAAGCCAAGTGGAACGATTTTCTCGTAGACGACGGAAAATCTAACCCTGTGTCTACGAAGCGCCCTTACACTCCCGCTCTCTCTCTCTGTCCACGGTCGTCCAGTGCCCGCTGTCTTTGGTCCAGTGGTGTGGGCTAGTGCCCCTCTTTGCCCTTGTGGTCGCGTCCCTTTCAAGTGTTGTGGACATGGACCTATGTATAGGTCTATAATCTCCCTGTCCCCTCCCCCCCCCCCCCCCCCTCCTCCCTCCCCCCCCCTTCTCCCCGTCCCCAATAAGCCTCATGGTTTCTGTGGACGTTAAGCATCATATATATATATGTGTGAGCCGGTTTGGCCTAGCGGTAAGGCGTTAGGCTGGTAAGCAGAGGGACCTCGGTTCGAATCTGCTTCGGCTCTCCTTTCTCTTCCAAAGTTGTGGTCTGTGGACACTGTCTTGTGAATTTGTCCCTCACAATTATCAAACACTAAAATGGCTCTCATCGCTGCCCACCTTAATACAGAGGTCATTCTGGTGGTGACAGTGTTGCGATAGGTCTGTAATCTCCCTCTCCCCCCACCTCCATACCCCCTCCCCCCCCCCCCCTTCTCCCCGTCCCTAATCAGCCTCATGGTTTCTGTGGACGTTAAGCATCATGTTTACCTGTATATATATATTAGTAAGTAAGTAAACATGGTGCTTAACGTCCACAGAAACCATAAGGCTGATTAGGGACGGGGAGAATGGGGGGAAGGGGGTATGGAGGTAGGGGGAAGAGGGAGACTATATACCTATCGCTACACTGTCACCACCAGAATGACCTGTATTAAGATGGGCAGCGATGAGAGCCATTTTAATGTTTCATTAATTGTGAGGGACAGAGTCACAAGACAGTGTCCACAAACCACAATTTTTGAAGAGAAAGGAGAGCCGAAGCGTTATCGAACCGAGGTCCTTCCGCTTACCAGCCTAACGCCTTACCGCTAGGCCAAACCGGCTCACATATATATATATATATATATATATATATATATATATATGTCCATGGTTGTGGTAAGGTGACTGGCTGGGACAGACCGGGTGTTTGGGCCCCGGGCTGGTGCCGGGTTTTGCCGTGTCGGAGCACGAAAGCAGAAGTTGCGCTGACGCTGAAGTGTTGTGTTGTCTCACTGCCGAGGGCGAGTCGAGTTAACGGGTTTGCCATCGCTGAGGACACGGAGCTCGCGCTGCTTGAGACCCTCTCCACCCGCAGTCCCTCTAAACGGCCTGGCAAACATGGCCTAATCTCTTCATATTGAACCATTAGGCTCCGGGAGACTATTTCATTACGCGCCTCAAGTTGACATCGATCTTAGAAACACTGCGGAGATAGGCGGTGATTATCCTGCTAAGTGGGTCGTTTTTCTACTTTCGCTCTGCCCGCCTTCTTTGCCTGACACGGCTCGGTGCAGTGGCGGGGCCTGCCGGAGTTAATTGCCCCTTTCTCGCTCGCCGCCCGGCGTCTTTCGGGTCTTACCGGCTGGCCATTCTTCCCGCCTGTTCGCACCTTTTGTTTTTCGTTGTTCACGTGCAGGCGATCGTTGTGTTTGTTTTTCGTGTTTTTGTTTTTTTAGTTTTTTTAGTTTTTCACTTTCGTTCTTAAGTTTCTTTTCTTTTCGCTCTAAATTAACCGTCGTTTAGCTTTTTTTTTTGTTTTGTTTTAAATATATTTATTTGATGCAAGAGTATGCAGTGATCTGATTTATAGCCATAATAAAAGTTGATGAGCGTGGCTATCGCAATGTGCGTGCGTGTAGCAATAACATCCATGTGTTACTGGTGTCATTGTTGTTAAGATTTTAGCTGCCTTTTCATGATTAATATACTCTGTTATGCTTTCACTAAATTTTGTTGTTGAAGCATGTCTAAAGAGAGCAAGTTCTGGCTTCGTACGTGGTGCCTGCTGTAGTGGGTGCCTGGGTGAGAGAGAGAGAGAGGGAGAGAGAGAGAGTATACGAATATTAATGTTTTAATGAATAGGCCATCTGCCCGTGTCATTGTGGGTGGTGGGGGGATGGGGTAAGCAACAATTATTCATCAATGATCATCAATCAATGGAATAATATTTAGGAAGTACACACACTCACACGCACACGCACACACACATGGAATAATATTTAGGAGTACACACACACACACACACGCACGCACGCACGCACGCACGCACGCACGCACGCACGCACGCACGCACGCACACACACACACACACACACACACACAAATCCTTCCTTAGCTGGAAGCTTTCAACCTCAAAATCTTCCTCTCACACACGCACACACGCACCACACACTCCACTCACTCGCTCGCTCTCACTCTCTCAGAGAGAGACAGAGAGAGGTGTTTCAGTAAAAGGTGTTGGTCAGGATGAAGGGTGTCGTGGACAACAAGGACTGCATCATGTCCATTACAGATGATGGGCCAGGGGACCGGGCACCAGCTGACTCACCCTCTCCAGCGGCCTTCTCTTAGTGTTACATAGCCATCTTGTAGTGTTTGTTTCCGTGTGCTGGCTACACAGGCAGACTCTCTGTCTCTGTCTCTGCCTCTGTCTCTCTCTCTCTCTCTCTCTCTCTGACTGTCTATTTCTCTGTCTGTCGCTCTTTATGCGGCGCGTCTCTCTTTGCCGCGTCCTCTCTCTCTCTCTCTCTCTCTCTCTCTCTCTACTCCCTCTCTCTCAGGCACACACACACACACACACACACACACACACACACACACACACACACACACACACAACCCCACACAAAACACAGGCACAAACACACACACACACACACACACTACACACGCGCGCGCGCACACACACACACACACACACACACACATCAACACACAACACACACACACACACACACACACACACACACACACACACACACACACACACACACACACACACACAAAGCACGTACTCCTACAGTACATACGCGCCCACAAAGAGAAAGAGAATTAACTTGTGGTAGTAATTGGTTTTTGACGTTCTGGCAACCACGCAGGGTCGCCTCACGACATAGAGAGAGAGAGAGTGTTGATGGACAGAGACACACACACAGAGCGAGCGAGTGTTGATGGACAGGACGTGATTGCATCTCCCACGCGACCTAGTGACGTTTACACGGCAGTTTCAGCTGCGTTAAAAATGACACCATGCCCTGTCAGACGTTTCTTCCCCCCCCCCCCCGCCACCACCACCCCCAATCCATCTGATGATATCGCTGCACAGAAACGCTGATGCTGTGTTGGGGATATCTTTATTTATGTTTTATAGAGAGAAACCGTCTACAGGCGCTCCGTTCCACTTTGCACTTTGTACGCGCGTAATTTCCTTGTCTTCAAACAGTAGCCAAGACCGGCTGTTTGGTTCACAGGAATAACAGCGTCACCAGTGTTCTTCCGGCCGGTCGTGGCGGACGTAGCAAAGGGCTCCCCATGCCCACGGATTACCATGGCCGCATGTTTCAAAACGGCTTTGCAAGATAACGTCCCCGTTTTGTGAGTGGTACTAACAGTGAATGATAACTGTCGTCGCACTTCACTCTTCCAGTGTCAGTGTCCTTAACCTGATTCAAGGTCATAGGGTCGCCAAAAGTGCAAAATTCAAGCTGTATTTTCTTAGGAGATTCTGATTCGATCCAGTCACAATCATGCATAAAGTGCTTTTGTTTGTTATTCGGGTATAAACTAGGGAGATCTTCAGAGAGACAGAGAGACAGAGACAGAGACAGACAGACAGACAGACAGACACAGAGAGAGACAGAGCACTCTATCCACTCCATGGTATGCTTAAGGGAGACTGACGCGTTTCCTGCCCTGAAAAAAAGTATTGTTGGATGCGGTTTATGCTATACCTGTCCAACTGTTTAGCCTGATTATAGTCCCTGGTTGGTTTAACACCTTCACACGGGCTTGCTGGTGGTGTTGCTACGAGTTTGACCTGTGTCATGGTCACGCTTCGGGGGGCTGAAAGTGTCAGGAAAGTTGTATTTTCCCTTTTCAGTGCGAGTCGACCGAGAATTTGCTGTTCTTGTATGACTTTTCAGTTGTGGTCAAAAGTACCAGCCGACTGGTAAGTGGAGCATACATGTGACTGGTTGGTGTGCGCTGGGCTCTCTCTTTTAGGGGATATCCAGTACTGCCTTGTTGACTCACGGTAAACCGCCACTGGCGCCAAATGAAATCTTTCAAGTTGCGAAGAGTGTGTCTTGTATTTGATCAGCGTGGCTTTGTGTACACGTCTCGGTCTGATATGGGGCTTTCTCCTTTTAGCTGTCCGTATCTGGTCTTTGCTGTTTTTGAAGACGCAGACTTGATGCTGAGTGGCTGTTGTGTTGATAACGTCCCCCGGACGTGGTGTGGGGCGCTGATACCAGGTGCTGCTGCGTTATTGGTCACCATGCACACAACAGTTGGAGGCAGCGGCTGGTTCGTCAGCCAACACAACGGCTCGTGTCGCTGACAGAGCTGGTGCTGTGTCCTCATTTCGGGCACGTGCCACTCGGCGTCTGGTCTGACCTGTGAACTGAGAACAGGGAGCGAGCAGCGCACAGACCCGTGCATTCCGCCGTGTGTACCACCACTGCAAACACTAACATGTCAGTGCCATAGAGCAGGGCTGTTTTATAATATTATTCTCTCGGATAGTATTTCTTCATTTACCTTTTATCGTGTTGGCTTGGACTGCAGTAGTAGTATTCTGTACAGTGTAGGTGAGAGAGAGAGAGGGGGGAGGGAGGGAGAGAGAGAGGGGGGCCAGACGCATGCAGTTCACTGACTGTCATCACATTATATGTGCATTAAATGCAACGCGGGACGTTGAGTTGGTCCACCCACGGTTTTCGCCAGCCTCAGCCACAGAAATGGTGTCAGCAGACAGGCAGGCAACTATCATTGGCTGGAGCTGTCACAAGTATAATTTTTGTCGGGACAAACACAAAACACGTCTTTTGTCACGACAAAAGTAAGCTTGTCGCGACACAATTATGTTTGCCACAAACATAATTTTGTCGCGATAAAAAAAAGAAGCATACTTTTGTCGTGATAAAAGACGTGTTTTGTCGTGACAAATACGTGTTTGTCGCAAAAAAACAAGTAAGACAAAACTTTTGTCGAGACAAAATTACGTTTGTCGTGACAAATATTTGTCGCGACAAAAATGTTTGTCGCGACAAAAATGTTGTTGGGACGGGCATCCTCTTGCCGGGACAAAAGACGTGTTTTGTCGCGACAACAACATGTTTGTCGCGACAAACGAAAACTTTTGTCGCGACGAAAACGATACTTGTAGCAGCCCCCGCCAATGACAGGCCCCAGCACGGCGTCACGTCACCGTGGTTTTGTTGCCCACGACTGGCCAGCAACAGGCAGCACAGGGCCGGGTGTGGAGTGGAGATGAAAGCGATCGTTAAAGCCCGGGCTGTAGGTTGCTAGGGAGGAGATGGTTAGGCCACTGCTTTATGTTGCTGGTGGTTGATGTTGCCGTGTGTGTGTGTGTGTGTGTGGATGTGTGTTGGTGTGTGTGGGTGTGTGTGGTGTATGTGTGTGTGTGTGTGTGTTTGTGTGTGGTGTGTGTGTGTGTGTGTGTGTGTGTGTGTGTGTGTGTGTTGGTGTGTAACTAGGAGATAAACCTAAATTTGTTGTTAGCCCTGATATAGCCCTTTGTGGTTGTTTAGGCTCAGAGCACCAGCCAACTAACTAACTCTGTGTGTGTGTGTGTGTGTGTGTGTGTGTGTGATGATGATGTGTGTGTGTGTGAAAGATGTGTGTGTGTGGTTGTGGTGTGTATGTGTGTGTGTGGGTGTGGGTGTGTGTGTGTGTGGGTGTGTGTGTGTGTGTGTGTGTAGAATTTTGTGACTTGGCTATCTTCAATCAGAGTGCAATGAATTCTCTCTCGCTCATTCTTTGTCTCTATACGCAAAGAGCGTGCTTTGGTGGAAGGGGGGGGGGGGGGGGGGGTAGGTGAAGTCACGGGGGAGGGGGGTCAGGTGAAGCCACTGGGGGGGAGTCAGATGACGTCATTGGTGGAGGGGGTCAGATGACGTCAGTGGGTAGAGGGGGGTCAGGCGAAGTCAGTTGGTGGAGGGGAGTCAGGTGAAGTCAGTGGGGGGTGGGGGTGGGGGGAGGAGTCGGGTGAGGTCATCCTGTGTACCTCTACCCCAGGTAAGCTGTCGGCGCAAACCTGGGCCGCTTTGATAAGGATCAGGCTAACGAGGGGTATGGAACTAATTGGAGGTCAGGGCAGAGATAGAGAGACTTCCGACAGGTCCCGTCTGCCTCCCACAACTCAGTGGCTGCAGCCGTCAGCAGAGAGAGACCGTTCCCCTTTACCTGCCTGTCAGTGCCAGGACTATCGCTCTCTTCGGACACCGACATCTGACACGTACTGCCGCTGTCGGCACGCGGCTGCTTTGCTTAGGACGGGGTTAAAAATGTATACATACTGTATCACTGTATTTTTGGCCTGTTTGACGAGTTTAAAAAAAAAAAGTTTTCGTGCAACTTTCGCACAAAGTAACCAGTAATTGTGTGTGTGTGTGTGTGTGTGTGTGTGAGACAGTGTGTGTGTGTGTGTGTGTGTGTGTGTGTGTGTGTGTGTGTGTGTGTGTGTGTGACACTTGACAGGTACTGCCGCTGCCCGCACGCGGCTGCTTTGCTTAAGACAGGGTTAAAAATGTGTGCATACTGTATCACTGTATTTTGGCCGGTTTAAACCTTTCACTGCCGCGCCGTCACTCAAAAAACGACCAGTAAAAGTGCCAAATTTGAAATCATTAAGTCCCCCCCCCGAATGAACACACTGAAAGATTTCTAACAAAATGCTCAATATTGAAAGTAGACTCGTTACAGGACCATCAATATATACCGTCTGAAGGCGTGTATGTGTGCACTTTTCAGCCCGGAAATTTCAAGTACAGGCTGTGGCAGTGAAGGGGTTAACGAGTTCTTTTCAGTTTTCGTGCAACTTTCGTGTAAAGTAACCGATAATTGTGGGGTGTGTGTGTGTTGTGGTGTGTGTGTGTTGTGGGGTGTTTGTGTGTGTGTGTGTGTGTTGTGGTGTGTGGGTGGGGTGTGGTGTGGTGTGTGTGTGTGTGGTGTATTGTGGGATGTTTGTGTGTGTGTGTGTGTGTGTGTGTGTGTGTGTGTGTGTTGTGGTGTGTGTGTGTGTGTGTGTGTATGTGTATGTGTGTGTAGGAGCCTGCTGGCACGCTTTGAGTTGGTACAGCTGGTGGCGGGGTTTGGTAGTACTGCGGGGGTGAGAGATAAGCCCAGCAAGGTCCACTAATAGGCCTGGAAGGTATCGCCTTCATCTCCTGCTTGAATCAGGAATGTGGAGGGGCGGGAGTGGGGTGGGGGTTAAAAATGAACACTGTAAACGCAGGCGGTGTGTGTGTGTGTGTGTGTGTGTGTGTGTGTGTGTGTGTGTGTGTGTGTGTGTGTGTGTGTGGATGTTAACTCAGTTGCTGTTTGCATGGTTTCTACAGTCAGTCTGTGTTTTATTTGTTTTTATTTGGTGTGTCTTCACACAACGTGAAAGTCACCCCTGTGGTACTCTTTTCGTTTTGTGTTTGTTCACACGACCTGACAGTGTGAGGGTGGACCTCTCCTGGAGTCTGGGTGAGGGTGGACCTCTCTGGAGTCTGGGTGAGGGTGGACCTCTCCTGGAGTCTGGGTGAGGGTGGACCTCTCTGGAGTCTGGGTGAGGGTGGACCTCTCTGGAGTCTGGGTGAGGGTGGACCTCTCCTGAAGTCTGGGTGAGGGTGGACCTCTCCTGGAGTCTGGGTGAGGGTGGACCTCTCCTGGAGTCTGGGTGAGGGTGGACCTCTCCTGGAGTCTGGGTGAGGGTGGACCTCTCCTGAAGTCTGGGTGAGGGTGGACCTCTCCTGGAGTCTTCGTGAGGGTGGATCACTGAGCTAGACAGCTAGATAGCTCAATGGAGTTGACCCGCCCTGGAGTCAGGACGAGGTTGGATCCGCCCTTGGGTGTGGGTAAGGGTGGACCCGTCCTTGGGTGTGGGTAAGGGTGGACCCGCCCTTGGGTGTGGGTAAGGATGGACCCGCCCTTGGGTGTGGGTAAGAGTGGACCCGCCCTTGGGTGTGGGTAAGAGTGGACCCGCCCTTGGGTGTGGGTAAGAGTGGACACGCCCTGCTGTGTGGGTGAAAGTGACAAACCCTTGGGTGTGGGTAAGGGTGGACCCGCCCTTGGGCGTGGGTAAGGGTGGACCCGCCCTTGGGCGTGGGTAAGGGTGGACCCGCCCTTGGGTGTGGGTGAGAGTGACCCGCCCTTGGGTGTGGGCAAGAGTGGACCAGCCCCTGGGTGTGGGTAAGGGTGGACCCGCCCTTGGGTGCAGGTGAGAGTGAACCCGCCCTTGAGTGTGGACGAGGGTGGACCCGCTGCATATTAGTCCGTCGTCAGTTCCACCGCTTTAACCGCGTCGCGGCTGAAGAAGCTGAGGTAGCAGTTGAGGTAAAATAACAAACCCCCGCGTGTCTAAGTAGCTATTGAAACAGAAGCTGTGCGTGACTGGGCCGTGGACCAGGGCTGTGTTTTGCTGAGATTTGCCACGCCCCCGGGGGCTGTGCCAGCATTGTTGGCTGCAACAACAGGCAACCCCCCCCCCCCCGCCCCTGCTGATCTTCAGCCGGCTGCCAAGCTGTTTCCCCTCGACTCCCTCTTACCTACTTAAGTCTGCCCACCCCAGCTGCCTCTCCCGCCCGCTCCACAGCAGTTAGCCTTGACGGTCGACAGCCAGGCATTTTAAAGCGCCAGTGGTGGTCAGTTGAGACTCGGGGTTTGGCGCTGTGAAAACAGAAGAGAACGAGGAGAGGCGACATGGAATCGACATGGGTGCGGGTAAGAGTGAACCCGCCCTTGAGTGTGGGCGAGGGTGGACCCGCTGCATATAGTCATGGACACGGAATCGCTGCTTATCGTAGCTGAACCATGAACCAGGATTGTGCTCCGTTGCCGCAGCCGGATAGAAAGAACTTGGAAGACCGCAAGTTCATGTGGATGGGAAAATATTACTCAGCGTGAACTCGGCGAAAGGCGTGGTTAACGAATGTGTTGTAAGTGTCCGGCAAACTCGTTTTTACATAGGCGTGCGTCTGTGTCAGTTAGACATCTTAAAAATAAAGTGTGTGACCACGTTGTTGTCGCGTGCTGGCCCAAAACGGTTGGTTACATTACATTTCTGTCATTCGTGCTGCCTTTTTTTCTTCTTCTCCTTTCCACTTCCCTTGTCGAGGGGCGGACCACAAAGTGGGCGTTGTCCACACTGATGTTGTTGCCAAGGAGTAGGAGGATGTGCTTGACCTGAGTGTGGACTGTTGAAATACCTTTCTGCTTGCCTGCTCCCTTTGTGGAGAGGCAGCTGGGAACCTGTTGCAGGGCATCAAGACCGAGTCGGCGGATGTAATTGTGAGCGGCAGCCCCGTGATTACCCCCGTGATTGGTTCCTACCGTCTGCTACCTTCTTGTTCGGCTCGATCCTTGGGCCCAGTGTGGGCACTTGGGGCAGACTAGGCGGTGTGTGTAACGTCTATCGTTGTTTGTGCTGCTGATCGCCAGTCTGGCGCTGGCGTGTAATAGTTTTTGCTGGTCACATTGTCTCCGCTCGCTCTTTTCTGGCCCAGTGTCTCCGCTACACCAACCGTCGGCTCTGCTTGCAGCACTTTCTCTGATTTATTAGCCTGCAAACCCGTCTGTATGTGTCTTTCTCCTTCCGTCTGTCTGCCGCCCGCCCGCCCGCCCGCCCCACTCTCTGCTCCGCCTTCACTTCCATCTACTCCAGCGCAGCATGTGAAGGGTATGAACAAGGGTAGTGCGTGTGGTGTCAGTGTTCTCTGCAGCACGTGAAGGGTATGAACAAGGGTAGTGCGTGTGGTGTCAGTGTTCTCTGCAGCACGTGAAGGGTATGAACAAGGGTAGTGCGTGTGGTGTCAGTGTTCTCTGCAGCACGTGAAGGGTATGAACAAGGGTAGTGCGTGTGGTGTCAGTGTTCTCTGCAGCACGTGAAGGGTATGAACAAGGGTAGTGCGTGTGGTGTCAGTGTTCTCTGCAGCACGTGAAGGGTATGAACAAGGGTAGTGCGTGTGGTGTCAGTGTTCTCTGCAGCACGTGAAGGGTATGAACAAGGGTAGTGTGTGTGGTGTCAGTGTTCTCTGCAGCACGTGAAGGGTATGAACAAGGGTATGTGTGTGTGGTGTCAGTGTTCTCTGCAACACGTGAAGGGTATGAACAAGGGTAGTGTGTGGTGTCAGTGTTCTCTGCAACACGTGAAGGGTATGAACAAGGGTAGTGTGTGTGGTGTCAGTGTTCTCTGCAACACGTGAAGGGTATGAGCAAGGGTAGTGTGTGTGGTGTCAGTGTTCTCTGCAGCACGTGAAGGGTATGAACAAGGGTAGTGTGTGTGGTGTCAGTGTTCTCTGCAACACGTGAAGGGTATGAACAAGGGTAGTGTGTGTGGTGTCAGTGTTCTCTGCAACACGTGAAGGGTATGAACAAGGGTAGTGTGTCAGTGTTCTCTGCAGCACGTGAAGGGTATGAACAAGGGTAGTGTGTGTGGTGTCAGTGTTCTCTGCAACACGTGAAGGATATGAACAAGGGTAGTGCGTGTGGTGTCAGTGTTCTCTGCAGCACGTGAAGGGTATGAACAAGGGTAGTGTGTGTGGTGTCAGTGTTCTCTGCAGCACGTGAAGGGTATGAACAAGGGTAGTGTGTGTGGTGTCAGTGTTCTCTGCAGCACGTGAAGGGTATGAACAAGGGTAGTGCGTGTGGTGTCAGTGTTCTCTGCAGCACGTGAAGGGTATGAACAAGGGTAGTGTGTGTGGTGTCAGTGTTCTCTGCAGCACGTGAAGGGTATGAACAAGCGTAGTGTGTGTGGTGTCACAGACACAGTGTTCTCTGCAGCACGTGAAAGGTATGAACAGGCGTAGTGTGTGTGGTGACACAGACACATTGTTCTCTGCAGCACGTGAAAGGTATGAACAAGCGTAGTGTGTGTGGTGTCACAGTGTTCTCTCCAGTACATGGATGTGTTGGAAAGCCGTAGTGGTGTCACAATGTTCTCTGCAACACGTGAATTGTTTGGAAAGCCGTAGTGGTGTCACAATGTTCTCTGCAGCATGTGGAGGTGTTGGAAAGCCGTAGTGGTGTCACAGCGTTCTCTGCAACACGTGGATTGTTTGGAAAGCCGTAGTGGTGTCACAGTGTTCTCTGCAACACGTGGATTGTTTGGAAAGCTGTAGTGGTGTCACAGTGTTCTCTGCAACACGTGGATTGTTTGGAAAGCCGTAGTGGTGTCACAGTGTTCTCTGAAGCACATGAAGGGTGGTTGCGTTCTGCCAAGCTGATTGACGAGGGCCACGTCACTTCCGCTCGAGGCGCATCAGCGACGCCTCCACGGTGGACGTCATACGATACACTCATTGCTGTTTGGAGAGGGGTTGTGGTGGTGGTGGGGGGGGGGGGGGGGGAGGTGGGATGGGGTTGAGTTGAATTGTTGAGCTATAGTTTTGGTATACTACATCGCTGTATAGTTTTGGTCTACTACATCGCTAGCTTGTTTCTCTGGTCTAAAATAAAGAAAGAAAAAGAGAGAGAGAGAAAAAAGTAAAGAAAAAAAGGCCCGTCTTTCGACGTATTCCAAGCATACCTTGTACCACAAATCTACAACGAGCTACCTGTACCACTGAACTGATTCAGTGATATATCTTTAAGAAGCTAATTTTAATGCAAAGGGGCAAAGTCAATGTCCAAACTGAAATAATGTTTAAAAGTGAGAGGAGAGCCTCAGCGGAATAGAACGGAACTCCTTCTGCTTACCAGCCTGACGCCTTACCGATATATATATATATATATATATATATATATATATATATATATATATATATATATATAGTCTTGATGTCTGCCTTCCCAGTTTATTCCGTTTCTGACAACATGTGTATCGCCCTGATATAACCTCACCGGTTGACTGGGCGTAAAACACCAATTTACTTACTTACTCTTTGGTGTTTTCTTGTTCTTGTTTTGTTTTGTTTTCCTCAGTTTTCTGTCGTTTTCTTCTTCTTCTTTGTTTTCCTTTTGATACCCTTGAAGTATATGGTGCGGCGGAGGGTTGGGCGTTAAATATCCAGTAACCAACTGGGCGGCCTTTACGTAATGCCGAGTGCCGACCCGAGCACCTTTCTCTTGTGATCAGTATGCCAGTCACGTCTGTGGGAAATGTAGGCCAGTGGCGGTGCGGAACCAGTAGACAGTGGTGGCGGTAGCGGCGTTGTAAGTAGTAATGCAATACCTCCAGACAGCGGTAGGGAGCGGGTCAGTGTTTGATCTGTTTGATTACTTATCGATCACTCTGTCGTCTGCTTCTTTCAGTGGCCGGGTCATCGTGATCTGGGCTTTGATTGATCCGTCTCTCCTTCCCCGCGAGCTCTTTCCTCTTCCACCATGAGAGAGGGAGGGTGAGGGAGGGAGAGGGAGCCGCCACCCCCCCCCCCCCCCACCCCCATCCCACCCCCCTAGCCCCCCTCTCTCTCATGGTGGTGATCATTACATTTTGTGAAATGTCGGTGCTATTTTGGGTGACCTTTTTAATTTCGCAGTTTGCTACATTCTGGGTTAGACAAAAAGGAAAGTGCACTGAGGTTGCTAGGACGGTGTGAGTGTGTGTGTGCGCGCGCGCGCGCGTGCGTGCGCGCGCGTGTGTGTGTGCGTGCGTGTGTGTGTGTGTGTGTGTGTGTGTGTGTGTGTGTGTGTGTGTGTGTGTGTTGGCGCACGCAACCTTTGTTGCCTTCAGTAGTCAGCTCCATAACTTCGGTATTTAATAGCGATTACTGACTGCATAAAAACAATTTGGTCAAGACAGCTATTGTCCTGCTGTAAATGCCAGACTTGGCGGTATCTTACCGTCTTCTCTTTGTTGCAGATGCTTTCACGGTGATGGACTGAGGGACTAACTGTGTACAGAATGCAGTCAAGGTCAGTGCTTATACTGTACAGCTGCTTTTGCGAGTTCATCTTTTTTTTCTTTTCTTTTCTTTTCTTTTTTTATCTCTGCCTCTCTGCTCTGTCTCTCCCCCACCTCTCTCGTTTTATCTTCTGAGAGGATTTTTTTTTTTATCGACTGATGAAAAGTGCACAACATTTCCCACGTCTTCAGGAATCCGGCTGGCAAGTGGCCTTTTACTGTGTGGCTCACAGCCCGGGTCCGGAGGCATGGCGGAATCCAAGTCGCCTTCTGCACGTTCACAGCCAGATTAAGGCAGATCGGAAACAGGGTTCGATTTCTCTCTCTCCTCGAGCTCACAGAAGAAATCGGGAAAAGGAGTGGTGAGGGGGGGTCGGGGGGGGGGGGGGGGGGGGGGGGGGGGGGGGGGGGGGGGGGGGGGGCGGGGCGCTGTTATTGTGAGAGCGCATGTTTCTTTGGGTCATCGGGGGACCCGGTCGACAGAGAAGGGTCAAGAGCAAAATGTCGTCCATATTTAGCCAACGGCGGCGGGAAGCACGTGCAATTCTGGAAGTCTTACGACGACTGCTCACTCTTCTTCTTCTTCTTCCTTTCGGTGATCACTACGATCTGGTTGAGTATTCTGTCATTTCTAGGGTGTCCGCTTAAAAAACGAAACAAAACAAAAACAGGAGTGGAGTTTGTAGCATTGCGTGGACATGAGACTTGATGCGAATGTGCAATACTTGATGCGAATGTGACAAGTGAAACTCTGGAAGTCTTACGACGACTGCTCACTTCTTCTCCTTCTTCTTCCTTTCGGTGATCACTACGATCTGGTTGAGTATTCTGTCATTTCTAGGGTGTCCGCTTAAAAAACGAAACAAAACAAAAACAGGAGTGGAGTTTGTAGCATTGCGTGGACATGAGACTTGATGCGAATGTGCAATACTTGATGCGAATGTGACAAGTGCAACTCTGGAAGTCTTACGACGACTGCTCACTTCTTCTTCTTCTTCTTCCTTTTGGTGATCACTACGATCTGGTTGAGTATTCTGTCATTTCTAGGGTGTCCGCTTAGAAAACGAAACAAAACAAAAACGGGAGTGGAGTTTGTAACATTGCGTGGACATGAGACTTGATGCGAATGTGCCAGACTTGATGCGAATGTGCCAGACTTGATGCGAATGTGCCAGACTTGATGCGAATGCGTCAGACTTGATGCGAATGTGCCAGACTTGATGCGAATGCGCCAGACTTGATGTGAATGTGCCAGACTTGATGCGAATGTGCCAGACTTGATGCGAATGTGCCAGACTTGATGCGAATGCGCCAGACTTGATTCGAATGTGCCAAGTGTCTATAGTCCTGAATGGTTGTCACTGGGAGGGATTGCAGTCTTTGGTGGCGCTTAGTACAAGATCCAGACACATAAAAGGTTCAAAAGAACGCTTATTTATTATGACACAGACACACAAACTGCACATTTTCGAGGTAATCCACTTTGTCAAGCTACAAAACGACACTTAAATAACAGTTAAACGGTTAAAAACGATCAAAAATGAGATGAGAATCGAACTTCTTTGTTGTTTTTCTTGATTTATTTTTTATTTGTTGTTGTTGGTTGAGCTGTTTTCTTTTGCATTGCTTGGAAGAATGTTCTTAGTACGTTGTTCTTAGTTCTTAGATCGGCGCTTAGTACGTTGGTTATGTGTGTTGTGGGGATTGAGTTCCGCTTAGTACGTTGGCTATGTGTGTTGTGGGGATTGAGTTCCGCTTAGTACGTTGGCTATGTGTGTTGTGGGGATTGAGTTCCGCTTAGTACGTTGGCTATGTGTGTTGTGGGGATTGAGTTCCGCTTAGTACGTTGGCTATGTGTGTTGTGGGGATTCAATTCCGCAGGCTGTCGGAGCAAATGGCTGGGCGGGACGTGGTGACAGAGGCTCCAGTTTAGTGTTGCGACTGTCGCAGTTCACTCTTAGTCCTGTACAGCATGCATATTCTTGCCCCTTTTTTTTTTTTTTTTTTTTTTTTTTTTGTAAAGAACTTAATTGTCCCATGAGGAAAATTCGAGTCGCCTTTTAAAGGCGCAAAGCACAGCGCTGCCCACTCCTGTCGGTGTGTGCAGTGTTTTCGTGTGTCCAAACAATGGTATGGCTGTCAGCGTTTGGTTAGTTAGTTAGTTAGTTAGTTGGTGCTTTGAGCCCAGTCAGCCACAAAGGGTTATATCAGGGCTAACAACAAATTTAGGTTTATCACCTAGTTGTTTATAAAGGAAAGTGTAAAACGTTCTACGTAAAAGTTTTGAACAACTCTTTAGGGCTTTTCAGCTAACGTGCGCGCAGATGTTGATGCACGCGGTTCCACACTGGGGGGCTGTACGGACACCGTAAGAGACTCAGAGAGTCTACACTGAAATTGGACTCTGGGAGAAAATTCCCCTGCCCCACCTGGCACTCTGCCAACTGAGCTATTCCCGCCCCACTTGTCGACGTTGTTGACGGGGTGCCCAGTTGATCAGGGCTACTGTTGGGGAAGTTTTGTTTTCGCCGTCGCAGCCTTCTGGTGACATTGTGATATTGTCTTCTGTGTTGCTCTTGCCGTCGCTGAACGCCGACTGGAACTGTTGCTGCAACACTGTGCCGACATAGAGGTGGGATTTGTGCAGGTAAAGTAAGTAAACATGATGCTTAACGTCCACAGAAACCGTAAGGCTTATTAGGGACGGGGGGAAGGGGGTATGGAGGGGGGGGAGGGGGAGGGAGATTATATACCTATCGCTACACTGTCACCACCAGAATGGTTTCTGCATTAAGGTGGGCAGCGATGAGAGCCATATTAATGTTACATAATTGTGAGGGACAAAGTCACCAGACAGTGTCCACAAACCACAAAGTTTGTAGAGAAAGGAGAGCCGAAGCGGATTCGAACCGAAGTCCCTCTGCTTACCAACCCAACGCCTTACCGTTAGGCCGAACCGGCTCACTAACGTGCAGGTTCACTCGGTTGAGCTTATCAACGTGCACGACCAGCATAGCTGTGTTATCAACACTAATACTCGGTAGCTCATAGCCTACAAAAGGCGCGGGGGGGTTGGACGGGGGCAGTAGTGAGCCGGTTTGGCCTAGCGGTAAGGCGTTATAGGCTGGTGAGCAGAGGGACCTCGGTTCGAATCTGCTTCGGCTCTCCTTTCTCTTCAAAAAGGTTAGGGGTTTGTGGACACAGTCTTGTGACTTTGTCCATCACTTCCTACTGAAACATTAAAACGGCTCTCATCGCTGCCCATCTTAATGCAGAAATCATTCTAGTGGTGACAGTGTAGCGATAGGTATATAATCTCCCTCTTCCCCCATCTCCATACCCCCTCCCCCCCTTGTCCCCGTCTCTAATAAGCCTTATGGTTTCTGTGGACGTTAAGCACCATGCTTGCTTGGCTGTCGTTGGCTGCTGTTTTTGTGTCGATCGCGTACACGAATACCCTCTCACTCATTTCTCTCTGGGTTTCCCCCGACTTTGCTTACAAATATTTTTCCGAACCGGTTCACCAGATTTGGTACGGGTCCCGCCCTTCCCCCTCCCCCTGCCCCTCCCCTTTCTCCCCCAGCTTCACTCCGACCTTAGCGAGTCAACACCGGGAAGAATGCACCTAATCCCTGTCGCTTCGAGACAGTGTTGGAGGGGAAATCCTTGGCCGTTCTCCAAGTTCATTTGATTTTCAAGAAATGGAACTCCGGCTGTTTGAATGGGTGCATTAAGGAAAGAGAAAAAAAAAAGAAAAACTGGAAGGGGGGGGGGGGAGGAGGGGGGGGGAGGTTGGGGAAGAGAGAAAAAAGACAAGTGCGTCCCTGGCAGCATAGGTATGCGGCATTACGCAGTGGGCAGCGGACCGACAGCAGGAGCCGTAACAAAGGATCAGCCCGTCGCTGATAGATTGCCTCTGTCCCTAATCTCCCGCTCCGCGTCTCTCGGCACACTTTGAACTGCCATTACTCTCACAATCACTGACGGTGCGCTGCTCAAACACCCTCGGCGCTCCCTCGGTGCTCTTGAAGGCGGGTTTGGACGAGTAGCTCAGTGTGGGGGACGTCACGCCGCTACCGCCTGCCGGTGCTAGCTAGGTAGGTAGGTAGGTAGGTAGGTAGGAAGCGTTGGTTAATGTCCTCAGATGTCAGTTGACATATTAGGGACAAGCTGAGACCAATGCCGAAGCATGGTGGTTCAATATAGCTTTACGTCCACGGAAACCAGAAGGCTCGTTAGGACGGACAGCCCAGGACGGCCACCTCGACTCTCACACAGCTCCTGAGCTATGTGTTGCCGGTGCTGCTGGCCTCTGCAGCTTTATAGGGGTAGAAGGGGGGGGGGGGGGGGGACCCTAAGTAAATGTGGTGCTTAACGTCCACAGAAACCATAAGGCTTATTGGGGACGGGGAGAAGGGGGTATGGAGGTAGGGGAAGAGGGAGGGAGATTATATACCTATCGCTAGACTGTCACCACCAGAATGATTCCTGCAATAAAAGATGGGCAGCGATGAGAGGCATTTTCATGTTTCAGTAGGAAGTGATGGACAAAGTCACAGGACAGTGTCCACAAACCACAACCTTTTTGAAGAGAAAGGAGAGCCGAAGCGGTATCGAATCGAGGTCGTTCCGCTTACCAGCCTAACGCCTTACCGCTAGGCCAAACCGACTCACTGTCCTCTGAAGTTTTATAGGGGTGGAGGGAGGGTGGACACCGCTATCCTCTGCAGCTTTACAGGGGCGGGGGGGACGCTGCTGTCCTCTGGAGCTTTATAGGGGTGGAGGGGGACCCTGCTGTCCTCTGCAGCTTTATAGGGGTGGAGGGGGGACCCTGCTGTCCTCTGGAGCTTTATAGGGGTGGAGGGGGGACCCTGCTGTCCTCTGGAGCTTTATAGGGGTGGAGAGGGGACCCTGCTGTCCTCTGGAGCTTTATAGGGGTGGAGGGGGGGCCCTGCTGTCCTCTGGAGCTTTGTAGGGGTGGAGGGGGGGGGCCCTGCTGTCCTCTGCAGCTTTATAGGGGTGGAGGGGGGACGCTGCTATCCTCGGCAGCTTTATAGGGGTGGAGGGGGGACGCTGCTATCCTCTGGAGCTTTATAGGGGTGGAGGGGGGACGCTGCTATCCTCTGTAGCTTTATAGGGGTGGAGGGGGGACCCTGCTGTCCTCTGGAGCTTTATAGGGGTGGAGGGGGGGGGGGGCTGCTGTCCTCTGGAGCTTTATAGGGGTGGATCGGGCGGGGGGAGGGACGCTGCTTTCCTCTTCAGCTTCATGAGGGTGGGGGGGGGGGGGGATGCTGCTGTCCGGATGATATCTTCAGAACCGCTTTTGGAACCAAACTTTGCATAGTGAACCTGAGCGTCATACGAAAAGACTGATTTGCTATCTTTAAGGTTACGGTCGCAGCGATGGCTCATATAATCCACAGAGCTCAGTGTATAATCCAACTATGACTGACCATATCCCTGTCCTGGCCCCTGTACTGGGGGGCGCTGTAGGCTGCGGTGCGGCGTGCTGGCCCGGTGGGGGGTGGGGGTGGGGGTCTGTGACTGTGAATGCGGCGTGCTGGCCCTGCTTGGACTGGGTGTGTGTGTGTCGGGGGGGGGGGGGGGGGACTGAGTGCGGCGTGCTGGGTGGCGGGTGGGTGGGGATGTGACTGTGAGTGCGGCGTGCTGGGGGCCGGGTGGGGGTGGGGGGCTGTGACTGTGAGTGCGGCGTGCTGGGGCCGGGGGGCTGTGACTGTGAGTGGGGCGTGCTGGGGCCGGGTGGGGGTGGGGGGCTGTGACTGTGAGTGCGGCGTGCTGGCCCTGCTGTGGGCCGGTGTGGGGTGGGGGGGGGGGACTGAGTGCGGCGTGCTGGGGCCAGGTGGGGGTGGGGGGCTGTGAGTGCGGCGTGCTGGCCCTGCTGGGGCCGGGTAGGGGTGGGGGCTGTGACTGTGGTTGTGGCGTGCTGGCCCTGCTGGAGCCGGGTGGGGGTGGGGGGCTGTGACTGTGAGTGCGGCGTGCTGGCCCTGCTTGGACCGGGTGTGTGCGTGTGGGAGGGAGGGGGGGGGGGACTGAGTGCGGCGTGCTGGGGCCGGGTGGGGGTGGGTGGCTGTGAGTACGGCGTGCTGGCCCTGCTGGGGCCGGGTAGGGGTGGGGGGCTGTGACTGTGAGTGCGTCGTGCTGGACCTGCTGGGGCCGGGTGGGGGTGGGGGGGGGGGAGGGAGGTAGGGGTAGGGGCGCTGTAACTGTGAGTGCGGCGTGCTGGCGGTAGGTAATGAGGGGCCGGAGCTGGCTGGGATGGTGCGCTGGTTTCCCGCTGAGTCCCTTATCGCCCGGCAAAGACACGGGGCTGTTTGAAGGGACTTAGTGCTATCATGGCCTGCTAATGGCCACACACTGCACAGTCCGGCAGGCTGGTGAAAGCGACACGTAGGGGCCGGGTACACACACAGAGAGCCCCTTCCCGTTGCCCGTGCATGGTTGGGGGGTGCCACAGTAACCGTTTTGTTGTGGGGGGTGTTCTTATTGCTTAGTTTCTTTCTTGGTCGTTGTTGGTTTTGGGTTTGTATTTGTTGGTTTGGTGTGTGTGTGTGTGTGTGTGTGTGTGTGAGACAGACACAGAGAGAGAGTGTGTGTGAGAGAGAGAGAGTGAGTGTGTGTGTGTGTGTGTGTGTGTGTGTGTGTGTGTGTGTGTGTGTGTGTGTGTGTGTGTGTGTGTGAGAGTGGAGAGAGAGAGAGAGAGAGAGAGAGAGAGAGAGAGAGAGAGAGAGAGAGAGAGAGAGAGAGGATGTGTGTGTGTGTGTGTTGTTGTTGTTGTTTTTGTGTGTTTTGTTTTTCCTCCTTTTCTGTGCGTGCAATGAAGTCAGGCGGAATGCTTCAAGCTACACGTCGAGTTGTTCCGACCTGTGACCGCAGAGCTTGCGGCAGACCTGCAGGACCTGCACACAAAGCAGAGTGGTGACTGACGACGGATAGCCTGCAGGATAGAGCTATCGCTGTGCTGAGTTCCCGCCACCATTTGTATGGCGTAGGTTCTACTGCCCATGATAAGGTGCCATATGTGTTTCTTTCATGTCAGTGGCCTTCAAACTGGCTCTGAAACTTGTACTCCTACCGACACATGCATAGTGGTTTCCCACCCATAAGCACAAAGAGGATACCTCGTTATAGGCACAAGGCGGGCTGCATTTGTTTTTTGTTTTTTACATATATAGGTGTAGAGGTGTCCTACCGATTGGTTCAGAGAGAGTTTCTTTCTTTGGGTTCAGGAGTGGGTCCTACCCATACATACCGTCAGAGAGGGTTCCAACCTGTAGGTAGTAGAGTGGGTTCTACCCAGAGAGGGTTCCAACCTCAGTGTAGGTATTAGAATGGGTTCTACTCAGGGAGGGTTCCAACCTATAGGTATTAGAATGGGTTCTACCCAGAGAGGGTTCCAACCTGTAGGTATTAGAGTGGGTTCTACCCAGAGAGGGTTCCAACCTGTAGGTACTAGAGTGGGTTCTACCCTTGGGTATTAGAGTGGCTTCTACCCAGAGAGGGTTCCAACATGTAGAGTGGATCCCATCCATTGGTACATGGATCGGGTTCCGACACTTATGCGTAAAGGGGCTGCCTGCCTGCAGGCACAAAGTGGGTTCCTACCCATAGCTTTATACAGTAAGTAAGTAAACATGGTGCTTAACGTCCACAGAAACCAGAAGGTTTATTAGGGACGGGGAGAAGGGGGGAAGGGGGTATGGAGGGGGGGGGGGGGGGGGAGAGATTATATACCTATCGCTACACTGTCACCACCAGAATGACTTATGCATTAAGGTGGGCAGCGATGAGAGCCATTTTAATGTTTCATAATTGTGAGGGACAAAGTCACAAGACAGTGTCCACAGACCACAACTTTCGAAGAGAAAGGGGAGCCGAAGCGGATTCGAACCGAGGTCCCTCCGCTTACCAGCCTAACGCCTTAC
The DNA here is from genome assembly GCA_018857735.1 of Alviniconcha marisindica. Taxonomy (NCBI): domain Eukaryota; kingdom Metazoa; phylum Mollusca; class Gastropoda; family Provannidae; genus Alviniconcha; species Alviniconcha marisindica. The sequence continues at coordinate 1,302,234 of JABMCL010001223.1, read as the reverse complement.
CGCTAGGCCACACCGGCTCACCAGCTTTATACGTAGCTGGTTCCTACCTATAAAGCGTAGAGGATGCCGAGCGCTTTCTGCGACTAGTGGTGTGAGACTTCGCCATTTACTTATCGGCGCTGAGCGGTAATCTTCATTTTGTTGGGGCCTGTTTAGCAAGCGATTAGCACCCGCTACCCCCCGTTTTGCGCACCGTTTGGCCGTTACACCACTCGCCTACCCCCCCTGCCGCTCAACCGGCCCCCTGACCCCAGCTAGTCACCTCATTGTCGTCGGGCTTGCCTATCTGTGTAAACCCTCTGATCCTGGCAACCGCAGTGTCCGCGTTGCCTGCACGGCCAACCCTCTCCTGGGAACTTCAGGGGAAATTATCTTGTTTTCTTTCTTCTTCGTTCTTTCTCTTTCTTCCCCCCCCCCCCCCCCGTTTTGTTGTTGTTGCGATGTGTGGGTGTGGGTGGGGATGGAGCCCCCCCCATCCCAAATGCTTTGGAGTAAAATCGATGAACAGGAAAAGAATTCCTACTTTGTCTGCAGTTCTGAGTCAGCTTCGCTGTGGATATTTTGGTTTGAATAAAAACGTGACGGTTTAAAAGCAGTCGTATAGACAGCGTCTGAAACAACAACAAAAAAACTAACAAAAAATCTCCAATTTAAGGCGTTTGCAACAACAGGCCTTAGGTTGAGGGGTGTGTGTGTGTGTGTGTGTGTGTGTGTGTGTGTGCGTGCGTGCGTGCGTGCGTGCGTGAATGCGTGCGTGCGTGCGTGCGTGCGTGTTCTTTTTTTCAGACACTGTCTATGCGACAGCTTTTAAACTTTGCATATGGATATCGCCGCTGAGCTTTACCCGTTCGTGAGAGGTTTGCCGATCTTAACCAGTATTTGGTATAGGCCCACGTAAGTGTAGAAATGAAAGTTGTATTGTCTCGCCTAGTGATGATCCGGTTGAGTTCAAACGTTGTAGGTGTATATAATTAATTGTTCCATCGCCTTTACATTTTTATTTTTATTTTTTAAATAGGTAACGACAGAACCCAAACCAAAGTTGTTTTCAACACATTCTGTCGTAAGAATGACAGAATGCGTGTTTGGTGCGCCTTAAGGTCGCTTGTAAAATACTTTCACCGACCATGATCGTTATTTCAGGAAGGCATTTTCAGTAACAGTGTGAACGTAGATCGTTCTTCAGAAATCATAACAGAGCATGCAAGACTGTTGAACCCCATGTTGAGAATAATGTTTATTGTATTAACCCCTTCACTGCCATGACGTCTCCTGAAACCGACCAATAAAAGTCCGAAATCTGAAACCCGTCAGCTTTTTTGTCTTCGTTTTCGCACTGGCATATGAAAGGATTGTCATTCAAAGTAGATGCGTTATATGACTGAAAGGTATACTGTTTGCAAGGCGCATTCGTGCATCTTTCAGCCCGGAAATTTTGCAGGCTGGGGCAGTGAAGGGGTTAAATGTGTAATGATGCCAAAGAAGGAGAGAAAGAAAAAAAGAAGAAGAAGGAAAGCAAATCATTAACTGAGAGGAAGCTTGTGAGGCTTTGAGTTTTTATTTGTTATTTTCAAGTCGTCCCGTACCAGATTCGCTGCTCAGAACTGAATTCCAAGGTCATACAGTTGCTGGAAAGGTAAACTTTCTGTTTGTCGATGTTTTCGACAAATTCTTTTCGGTCTTACGTGGTTGGAACAAAAGAAACACAGACAGCGTCATGTAGAAACAAAGGTTCGGTGATCCAAACACAAAAAGGTTCAAACGAACGCTTATTTATTTTAACACGGACACACAGTATGCAAATTTTCGGGGAAATCCCCTTTATCAAGCCACAAAACGACACTCAAACAACAGATAAACGGTTAAAACGATGAAAAATGAAAGAAAAAGACCTACCTTGTTTTGGTTGAGTTTTTGCACCTTCAGAGTTGGGTGTTTTTTTGTTTTTTTAATTTTTTTATGTGCGGTGAGTTTGGTGTGCATTTACCGTTTTTACGGGACATAATGGAGGCGTTTCTTGATTGGGCCAAAGCAAAGAAATGTGTTGTTTTCCCGTCTAGATGCTATTGATGAGATACTGACTTGTGTAGCGGTATATAATATAAAACGTCTCTGCTGATCTGGACAATTTGGTGCCAGTTTTGGTGCAGGCGCAGCCTAGCGTTACGCCACTGAGGTTATGTAAACCTCTTTACAAACGCGTGTGTGAAACCTGAAAGGGGCGACTTCATCCTCCGCCCCCGCCCCCGCCCCGTGTCGTGCCCCAGCGTTCCGCATGACTGGGTTTTAGGAATCGTCTGCTCAGAGGGGTGCCATTGGCACGATGGCAGTGAAGCGATGGCGGCAGTGAAAGAACGGCGTTGCATGATGTCAACACTTAACGTCGGTGTCGAGTCGTAGGGAAGGAATTGCGAGCACTCCGTGCGTATCGGACTTCAATTACCCTTCTGTCCATTTTTCAAATTCGGTGCACATAAAAATGATGCCTTCGCTTAGGTCTGGCTCGTTGGTAATGCGTGGAAAGAAACGGCGGAATTCGCTGGCGTCTTTGTGCGCCAGTCGCGGAGTGGATAAACAAGAAGAGGACGACACGGCAGACTACATACATGTGTGAGTGTAAGCGTGAGCGTGATGCAGGCAGGCTCTTTGCTGCTCCTTGTTGTTACCTATGTTGGAGTGTCCAGGTTGCTGTATGTATGCGTAGTGCTTGTTCATTGTATTGATTTTTTTAAATGATTCTTTCTTTCTGTAGTTTGTATGGCGATATTGTACAGCACCGTGAGCTCCTGTTGTTTTCCACTGGGTATAGCACTGATTTTGAACGAGGTGGTGCTAGTAGTAGTAGCAGCAGTAGCAGTAGCAGTAGCAGCAGCAGTAGTAGCAGCAGTGCAGTAATAGTAGTAGCAGTAGTAGTAGCAGCAGTGCAGTAATAGTAGTAGCAGCAGCAGTAGTAGCAGCAGTAGTAGTAGCAGCAGTGCAGTAATAGCAGTAGTAGCAGCAGTAGTAGTAGCAGCAGTGCAGTAATAGTAGTTCTAGCGGCAACAGCAGTAGTAGCAGCAGGAGCGGTAGTAGTAGTAGTAGTAGTAGTAGTAGTAGCATCACCTGTGCCTGCGGGACTGTTGCTGCACACTGAGTGCCCGACCCTGCGGAGTGCAGCGGGAAGGCCTTTAACCCCCCCCCCCCTCCCCCTCCCCACACCCCCCACCTCCCCCTTTCCTTCAATTTTGACGGTTATGCTGAAATCACGCAATGCCCCTGGCGTTGCTGGCTTTGCTATAAACAAGCCCGTGTCATGCTTCCATCCAGGATCCAACGTAAGCCTCTCCATTGATAGGTTAGTTAAGAGTTGCTTTCTTACCCATGAGTCGAGGGTCGTTTCCGCAAGGTACAATGAAGTAGGCGAGAAAAAGAAGCAGAAATACGCCCCCCCCCCCCCCCCCCCAAAAAAAAAAAACAGGAAGAAGAGAAATGGGGAGAGCGGAGAAGGAAGGAAGGAAGGAAGGAGGGAAAGAATGATGGAAACCCTCAGGGAAGGAGGGAAGGAAGGCTTCGTTGGCCCGCTGGCGAGGCAGCAGGCAAAGCAAGCACCTCACAGCAAAGAGGATATTAGTTTATCTCTGCTCCAACTCCCCCTCCCCCCCGCCCCCTCCTCTCTCTCTCTCTCTCTCTTTCTTCTTTTGTCTGCTGGGGCCAGGCTGCACGTGCTGAGCGTTTCCTGTTGTTGCACACAACGGCTCCACATGTCCAGCCCGGCTCGAGACGGGCAAGGTCGTTGCCTGGACTAGACTAGACTAGATCCAAGCTCCAAGCACTGGTTTACGACATCCTTCCTTCAAGGTGAAGGAAGGTGCCGGAAAGCGATGCTCGGAGTGTGGGCTAGATCCTGACGGTCATCCGGCAAAGTGCATGATAAGAAACGGTAGTAGTAGCAGCAGTGCAGTAATAGCAGCAGTAGCAGCAGCAGTAGCAGCAGCAGTAGCAGCAGCAGCAGTAATAGCAGCAGTAGCAGCAGTAGTAGCAGCAGGAGCGGTAGTAGTAGTAGTAGTAGTAGCATCACCTGTGCCTGCGGGACTGTTGCTGCACACTGAGTGCCCGACCCCGAGGAGTGTAGCGGGCAGGCCTTTAAACTCCCCCCCCCCCCCGGCCGCCCCCCCCCCCCCCCCCCCCGCACTGCCCACAGACCTCCTCTCCGCATTGCTTCGGTCAAACAGCTGCGGGACTCATGGGGGTGGGGAGGGGGGGGGGGTTCAGTACAATTACTATTCACCGGGGCCCGATTTTTGTTTTTGAAATTGTCCGGCGCCTGATCGAACAGCTGTGTGGGGAGTTTTGAAGAGACCGGAGCGCGGTGATCCTCTTCCCTCGGCCGCGAAGCCTAGCGGCAGAAAATCACATCAGCGGGGCGTAAAATGAGCTGCAATGCCTTGCCTACCCCCTCAAAGCCGCTTGTAATTGCTTGTGAGCGAGAGGGAATAGACTGGGAGTGTATAGAGTTTCCCGGGGAAGATTCTGGCGATTTTACCTTGCCGCCGCTGCGTCGAACTATCCAGGCTGGTTTGCTGTGGCGGGGATCCGGCACAGTCATCACTGACTTGAGCGAGTGTTGCCGGTCTTCTGCCGTAGGTGGGAGGGTCCCAATTTGCAAGTCGTATGTCTGCTTTTGTGAAGGGAATGGAGAATTTTCCTTTCTTCCGGAGTGATGGCGTGTTGAGTGCGGCAGGAATCGGCTGCCGTCTCGTCTCTGCTGGGTGGTGTGGTGGTGGTGGTGGTGGTGGTGGTGGTGGTGCACTGGTTGGTTTCTCGTGCCAGCGCTGACTGGGCTGTCCACAGAAGCTTGTAGGCTGTAGCTCGCTGTTGATGATGATGATGATGATGATGATAGAAGAGCTTCATGTCCTCGGATGTCGGTTGACATATTCGGGACAAACTGTGACCAATGCCGAAGCATGGTTCAGTATAGCTTTACGTCCACGGAAACCAGAAGGCTCGTTAGGACGGACAGCCCAGGACGGCCACCTCGACTCTCACACAGCTCCTGAACTAGATGTGTTTTATGTAGGCGACCATCTTCATTTTATAGGAGGTATAAGTTTACACTGAGAGGGTGTGTGTGTGTGGTGGGGGGGGGGGGGGGGTGACTGTAACCTGCCACATGCACTTTTGGCATAGTGACCGGGATCTCTTACTGCGGCCGTAACACGGGGCCGCAACGGATACCGAAGTAAGTCAGCACAGAAAGTTGACCCCGGAGAAGAACTGAAAATTTTCCTAACACATCGAAGGTTCAGGAGGAGCTCAGTTCGTGAGAGAGGAGGTGGATCCGGGCTCCCGTCCCTAACTGCCCCTACTACGGGCGCGGTGGACGTAAAGCACACTGAAGAAGAAACAGAAGACGGAGCACTGTCACAATCAGCGAGGTGTATTCTTCGCGAGAGTGTGCCGAGACTGCACTGACTGAATGTTTCATTAATCCCCACGACGGTAGACTCCTCGAGGGTTGCACGTTGAGACTCGACTAACCGAACGCTTGGGCTTTGCCCAGCGGCCGTGCTGGGTGCGTGTGCGAGCTGATTTGAGAAGACCGTTGCGAGGTAGGATTACGTCCTCCTGGATGACAGTGGCGAACGTGAAGAGAGAGGATACAGCCTGGATTGTGGCGCGGCCCTTTCAGACGCTGATCCCTCTAACCAGAGCTGCGGTGCATGAATGAAGGCAGGTTCACGGGGCAGTCGCTTTCGGGTGCATGGAATGAAGGCATGTTCACGGGGCAGTCGCTGGAGATGAAAGCAGGTTCCCGGGGCAGTCGTTGGGGTGCATGGATGAAGGCATGTTCACGAGGCAGTCGCTGGGGTGCATGGATGAAGGCAGGTTCCCGGGGCAGCCGCTGGGGTGCATGGATGAAGGCAGGTTTCCGGGGCAGTCGTTGGGGTGCATGGATGAAGGCAGCTTTCCGGGGCAGTCGTTGGGGTGCATGGATGAAGGCATGTTCACGGGGCAGTCGTTGGGGATGAATGCATGTTCACGAGGCAGTCGTTGGGAATGAATGCATGTTCACGAGGCAGTCGCTGGGGATGAAGGCAGGTTTCCGCGGCAGTCGCTGGGAATGAAGGCAGGTTTCCGCGGCAGTCGCTGGGGATGAAGGCAGGTTTCCGCGGCAGTCGCTGGGAATGAAGGCAGGTTCACGGGGCAGTCGTTGGGGATGAATGCATGTTCACGGGCAGTCGTTGGGAATGAATGCATGTTCACGGGCAGTCGCTGTGGATGAAGGCAGGTTTCCGCGGCAGTCGCTGTGGATGAAGGCAGGTTTCCGCGGCAGTCGCTGGGAATGAAGGCAGGTTCACGGGGCAGTCGTTGGGGATGAATGCATGTTCACGAGGCAGTCGCTGGGGACGAAGGCAGGTTTCCGCGGCAGTCGCTGGGAATGAAGGCAGGTTCACGGGGCAGTCGTTGGGAATGAATGCATGTTCACGGGGCAGTCGCTGGGGATGAAGGCAGGTTTCCGCGGCAGTCGTTGGGGATGAAGGCAGGTTCACGGGGCAGTCGTTGGGGATGAAGGCAGGTTCACGGCAGTCGTTGGGGATGAAGGCAGGTTCACGGGGCAGTCGTTGGGGATGAAGGCAGGTTCACGGGGCAGTCGCTGGGGATGAAGGCAGGTTTCCGCGGCAGTCGTTGGGGATGAAGGCAGGTTCACGGGGCAGTCGTTGGGGATGAAGGCGCAGTCGCTGGGGTGCATGAATGAACGCAGGTTCATATTATATATAAGATATATGAAATGAAATGACACTGTAAACTCGTGCATAGTTGTATGGTGTACACAGAACGTCCGCCGAGACGGCAGCAGAGTGAGGTGGCACCACCCATGTAACAACCTAATAGCGCTGTATGTACACCAGCTCGGTGGATATTCAAAAACGCGCTGTAAAATGCTACAGTCATTCAATCGGAATCACAAGCGATAAGAGGGCAGTGAGTGTGCTCGAGAGCGGAGAATAGCGCTATATGAGAGCAATAAACAACAACACGACAGTCAGAGATCAGGAGCTGTGTGAAAATCGAGGTGGCCGTCCAGGGCTCCCCGTCCCTAATAAGCCTTAGGGTGTCTGTGGACATAAATCACCACGAAAGAAGAACAAGGCAGTTTGCGACGTGGAGCAGGTGCTCGATGACGTGGCCCAGTGCTGTAACTGTGGACAGGCACCGTGTGGGACACTGTTCTGTGTACGTCCCTGCAGTGTCACCCACTGTGTACGTCCCTGCAGTGTCACCTGCTGTGTACGTCCCTGCAGTGTCACCCACTGTGTACGTCCCTGCAGTGTCACCCACTGTGTACGCCCCTGCAGGCCCCATGACTGTCATCCCACTGTGTACTCCCTGCAGTGTCACCCACTGTGTACGCCTGCAGGCACATGTCACCCACTGTGTACTCCCTGCTGTCCACCCACTGTGTACGTGCCTGCAGTGTCACCCACTGTGTACGTCCCTGCAGTGTCACCCACTGTGTACGTCTCTGCAGGCACGATGTCACCCACTGTGTACGTCCCTGCTGTTACGGTGTCACCCACTGTGTACGTCCCTGCAGTGTCACCCACTGTGTACGTCCCTGCAGTGTCACCCACTGTGTACGTCCCTGCTTGTCACCCACTGTGTACGTCCCTGCAGGCACAATGTCACCCACTGTGTACATCCCTGCAGTGTCACCCACTGTGTGCATCCCTGCTGTGTCACCCACTGTGTACGTCCCTGCTGTGTCACCCACTGTGTACGTCCCTGCTGTGTCACCCACTGTGTACGTCCCTGCTGTCACGGTGTCACCGACTGGCGTTGGCCAGGCCGGAGTGACGGTGAGGGCAGATCCATCACCTACCTGTCGCCGTCTGGCTGCCGGCAGTGGCCGGGTGTGCTGCACTGCAGTGGCTCCGGGCGGCTCGTGCTGCTCCAGGCCCAGGTGCAGATGAGCTAATAATGATACACAGTGACCACATTGGACTCTGTCATATTTCCGAGACGTGGGAGAGGGATGCACACTCCGAGCACCGCTTGAAGGAAGGATGTCGTAAATCAGTGCTTGGAGTTTGAGAGGGATGAAGACTCTTTACTGAATATCATATATATATGTCGGTGAGAAACAATCGGGGAGAGAGGTGGGGGCGAAGAGGGGGAGTTTATTGAATATCTGTCTGTGCATGGGGAGTTGATTGAATATCTGTCTGTTCATGGGGAGTATATTGAGTATCTATATGTGCATGGGGAGTTTATTGAATATCTGTCTGTGCATGGGGAGTTTATTGAATATCTGTCTGTGCATGGGGAGTTTATTGAATATCTGTCTGTGCATGGGGAGTTTATTGAATATCTATCTGTGCAGCTTTGTGCTCCCCTCGGGGATCAATCTGGGTGGCGCACGGAACGGCGTGTTGCGTCTGGTTGTCGACAGGCGGAAGTGCGGTGCAGTGGAGCCACGCGCCATTAGCACTGATCTCCTTTTCGTACCCGCTGCTCCTGCGTCGGTGGAAACGACTACAGTTTCCCTCTCGGTCGTCATCTCACTAATCCTGTCCGTGTTTACTGGTCTCGCTTTCTTGTGTGCCAGTTGCCTCTTGTCGACATGCCCGTCGTACAGCCCGTTCTTATAGACGATTTCCGGAAATAACAGGCGAAGATAATTTGACAGCGTTTTCTTACTCCGGGAGAGTGAAGTCCCCTGAATAGAGGTGGCAGCGGAGAAGAGCCGATCTGCGACACTTTGAGATCTTCAGGCATGGACCTATTATAATTGATACTAGACTACCAGCTGGGGGAACCTACTATCCGATCTGCACGTTCCTCCGAGCAGTGAGTGTTTGATCGGCATTTCTGATGCCTTTTCTGCCTTTTGTTTACAGGTATCCGTCATCTTCCCCACGTGCTCACTGTACCCCCAACAAAAGCGTGCTTAATCTGCGCTACACCCGCAGGCCTGGACCTAGATATATACAGGTCCATGCCCGAAGGCTCTTACCGAGTGCAGTCCCCTGCATTTCCGAAGATCGTCTATTGGGCGAACACTTGCTCGCGAACATAGTTGGGAGTATTCGGCGAATATAGTCGGTTCTTAATTGGGCGAACGTTTGCCTCGCGAATATAGTTCGGAGTATTCGTCAAACTGCGACGAAGCTATATAAAAAGCTTCGTTCAACATCTTGGTCTGGGAACATTCGCCCAGTTCGGTTAACATTGCCTCTGATTGGCTGAGAGCAGAACTCTCCTGTGGAGGGGGGGGGGGGGGGGGAATGGATGACGGTGTCGCTAGGTTCTTTACTCGCTTCCGTGGGATTTATTTTATTTTATTTTTGGCTTGTGGGAGGCGCAGCCTTGTCTCTGAGACCCAGAATGACATAGTAGTTAGTTGAATTACCCGTGAGGGATGATTAAAGTGTATTGACTTGACTTTTGCCTACATTTTCGATCATGCTGTCTGCTGCACGTCTGCCGCAAGTTCGGGCCGAAGCTTGCATCTCATTATAAGCCAGTTAAGAACGAAGTATAGTTCGTCGAACTGTCCGAACCTTGTTCGGCGAACTAAAAGTTCAATTAAGAAACGAATCGTAGTTCGTCGAACTGTCCGAAGTATGTTCGGCGAACAAACACTTCGCCCAGTTAAGAACGGGCTTAGAGCCGCCCCTACTGAGTCACTGACGCTGACTGAGTGACTGACTCGTGGTCAAGCCGAGCTTGCTGTTTCTCCATCCAGTCACGGTGGAGGGGAAAGGCCGTAGGAGGGCCAGGTCAGGAGATAACGAATGCTCAGCTCTAGCTCAAGCGTCATATTGAGACGGGGGACTCGCAGACATAGAAAGGACTCACAGACGGGGAAGGGACTCACAGGCAGAGACGGGACTCACAGACGGAGAAGGGACTCACAGACGAAGAAGGGACTCTTAGACACCGACGGAGAAGGGACTCACAGACGGAGAAGGGACTCTTAGACACAGACGGAGAAGGGACACACAGACAAAGAAAGGACTCACAGGCGAAGAAAGGACTCACTGACGAAGAAGGAACTCACAGACGAAGAAGGGACTCTTAGACACAGACGGAGAATAGACTCACAGACGGAGAAGGGACTCGTAGACGGAGAAAGGACTCACAGACGGAGAAGGGACTCACAGACGGGGACGGGACTTGCAGATTGAGGCGGGACTCGCAGACATAGAAAGGACTCACGGACGAATAGCTCCGTAGACGGAAAGGACTCACAGACGGAGAGAGGGACTCGCATACGGGGACTCAGAGACGGAGAGTGGACTCACAGACGGAGTCGTAGCTTACAGACGGAGAAGGAAGTGACAGAGAAGGTCCTCACAAAAAACGAGGAGACTTACAGTCGGAGATGGGAATCAGACGGAGAAGGGACTCGGACAGAGAAGAGACTCACAGAAAGCGAAGAGTTACAGACGGAGAAGGGACTCACAAACGGAGAAGGGACTGATAGACAGAGAAGGGACTCTCAGATGGAGATGGGACTCAAGACAGAGAAGGGACTCAGACTGAGAAGGGACTCACAGACAGCGACAGTTTTCTTGGCGCCGACTTTCTGTAGTGAAAGGAAAGACGCTATTGAAAAGGGGGAAAAAAAGTGAGACGGGCTAGTGAAAAGGAACAAAGGCACCTTGGTGCCCCATCGTGTAACACTGATGATTATGGGATGTTAAACATCGAGCAGTGTAACAATATAGGGGCGTAGCGCGAACACGGGTGGATCTACCCGTGGTAATTTGACCAGCAGGGGGCATCCTTGACACTTTCTGGAATTGTAAAGCGGGCACAGTGTGAAACTGTAATGGTCGGATAAGTCGGTAAAATATACAGGTGAGCGGACTTCGACGTTGACCTTTGAAGTAGGTGTATTACCACACAGAGATCAGGTGTTCTTGTAGCTGAGGGAGGTATTGCGTCGTTGTGTTCGTAACCACCATTTTGGAGCCGAGTGTCCCTTCGGAGCGTAAGCAGTTGCTTCACTTCACTCTGTGAAAGCGGGCTTGAACGCTGTCAATGCCGTGAGATTCCATTCCCCCCCCTCCCCCCCCCCCTCCCCCTCCCTACCCCCCAAACATTCCCCCGCCGCTCGCATTGTGTGAAGCTTAGCTTGGTGGCTGTGGCAGTGAAGAAACCAGCGGGTCGCGGAGGGCCGGGGGGGCCGGGAGGGTGTCACCAAGGCGGCTTAGTTTCTTCCACATCAGATCCCTAGCCCCGTGATAACAGACTAGATGTTTTCTGGATTGTAGACGGAGATGTACGCTTTGATAACCTGCCATCAACTCGGTCTGCTCTCACACACCTGCTGAAAACTTGCACACGTTTTTTATATATATATATATATTTTTTTTATGGAGTTTCCTGGTCGTGGTTTTTGTTGTTGTTGGGTGTGTTTTGTGTGTGCGATTGAATAAGACGTTAAACACGTACACGCACGCACGCACGCACCTATCAAAACATACGACGGAGAGGGGGAGGGAGGGGGGGGACTGTGAGTGTGTGTGTGGGGGGGGGGGGGGGACACGGAGGAGGTCACGCGGCCTCTCTGCAGAAGAAAGTCAGCCACATCAGGCAGGTGCAGGCGACATTTCGCGTTGGTGCACCTGCTGCAGTCCCTACCCCCCCTTCCTCCTTAGTGTCACGCTCGCCTTTGCTCTCTCTCTCTCTCTCTCTCTCTCTCTCTCTCTCTCTCTCTCTGTCTGTCTGTCTGTCTCTCTCTCTCTCTCTGTCTCTGTCTCTCTCTCTCTCTCTCTCTCTCTCTCTCTCTCTCTCTCTCTCTCTCTCTCTCTCTCTCTACGGTGGGTCATTCACATCCTTTGGACATGCACTACGATGGGTTAATCACATCCTTTAGACATGCACTAAGATGGGTTAATCACATCCTTCAGACATGCACTAAGATGGGTTAATCACATCCTTCAGACATGCACTACGATGGGTTAATCACAGCCTTCAGACATGCACTACGATAGGTTAATTACAGCCTTCAGACATGCACTACAGTGGGTTAATCACAACCTTCGGATATGCTCCACAATGGATCCTTCATTCATGCACCACAATGGATTCTTCATTCATGCACCACAATGGATTCATTCATGCACCACAATGGATCCTTCATTCATGCACCACAATGGATCCTTCATTCATGCACCACAATGGATTCTTCATTCATGCACCACAGTGGATCCTTCAAACGTGCACCACAATGGATCCTTCAAACGTGCACTACAATGGGTTTATCACGGCCTTCGTACATGCATTGCTGGGTTTGCCGCATGGAATGTAGACAAGAGGACTGTGAAGAGGAGAAGACTGGCTCTGGCCAGTGTCGCCAGTCGCGTGCAGTGCGGCACAGGTGTTGCGGTCTCGTACAGCAGGTGTTGGGACACGGTGCACTGACCCCGCATGTCCGCTTTAGCGTCTGCCGTCCCACCTCTTCTTCTTCAACTGTGCTTTGCATGAACATGCACAGACCGTACGGTCTATCAGGGATAGGACGGGAGGCCCAGGAGCCGGTTTAATGAAGACGGTTATAAACTACGCTAGCTGAAAGCCCTCCGACCCACTGCGCGGTTATAGTTACGTGCACGATTCGAATTTACGACAGCCCCGCCAAATCGCGGCCACGATGCACAAAATGGTGTCGGTTACAACTGTGCTAGCGTAAGGCCGTCTATATATTTAACTGTGACTGGAGAAAAAAAAAAAAAAGGATTTTCCTTCACATCCGCTACAGACTGACACGAAATGAATCTCCAATCACACGCTGAAAAGTACCTGTTGCATAAAACCGCAAAGCGATCATTATTTGCATTGACAATAATAATAATAGTAATGTAAAATAAAATATTTTAAATTTTTAAAGGGGGAGGTGTTATAAACTATGACCGTGATTAGGATGTCGCTAGCCATTGTAACCGCTTCATTCGGCGCAAAACAACAAAAATTACTTCGCGCTGTTATAAATAGTTTATAACCATCGCTTAGGACGGCGTAAATGGCGTTATAATCGCTCTATTAAACCGGCTCCAGGGCGTCCACCTCGACTCTCACACAGCTCCTGAGCTCTGTACCACCACACCGTGACCGTCATCTTTATTGCCCTGTAAAGGAATGGTCACTTCTTCAGCGCTGACGTAACCAACTTGTGACCTGAAACTGGATGCCTGGTATCTACTATTTTCAGGTTCGTGCGCGCGCGGGGAGATAGAATATATATATATATATATATATATATATATATATATATATATATATATATATATATATATATATATACACACGCTTTCTTCTTCAGACGCTGTCAGTGAACAGTGAAAGATTTCTGCTTGCTCGTCCTGAAGTGACCCTTTGAGAACTATTTCTGCTTGTTTGTAAGTTATTAATCGCTTTTATATCATTGCAGACTCGCTGCGCTTGCGTCGCATGTGATTCTAAATAGTAAGTAAGTAAGTAAGTAAACACGGTACTTAACGTCCACAGAAACCATAGGGCTTATTAGGAACGGGCATGTGATTCTGAATGAGTGACCATCTTTTTACAGCGCATTTTTGTAATATTCACCGAGGTGGTGTACTGACAGCGCTGTTTGGCTGTGTTACATGGCTGGTGTCACGTGAAACTGCTGCTGTCTCGGCGCACGTTCTGTGTACACCATGCAATCATGCACCAGTTTACAGTAACACTTTATCCAAAGCCACACATGAGAGTGTATTTGTAACGTGTAACTCATCTGTAACCTGCCACCTGCAGTTTTGGCAGAATGACCAGGATCTTTTTCGTGCCACTGCGGTAACACGGGGGTGGAACGGATACCGAAATAAGAGTCAGCGCAGAAAGTTGACACCGGTTAAGAAAATTCTCCCGCCGCTCCTGCCACGACTCGAACTCGAGACTTTTCGATCACAAGCGCTCTAGCCACTGAGATATATCCCCGCTCCCCACTTGTATTAGACGAACGGTTTTTCTTTTATTGTGGCGTTTTTTCTTAACGCCGAACATCCTCACACGCTGAAAGCGAGGATCGATTGAGTATTTTTTTTCTTCTCCGCCCCAATGAAATGGGGGTGGGGGGGGGGGGGGGGCTTTTGAACTCGGGTCATTTGATGTATTCTGTGTTCGGTTCTCCCTTTTCTCATTACCGATTTCTTGTTGTTGCTTCGTTTGATTCTGTTCCGGTTGCCTTCTTATTTCTCGACCGTGTTGTTGTTGTTGCCGTATTTTCCCCGACGGTTCAGCTGTGTGGCGGAAAGCATTGTCTGGATGTGGAAGTCGGGCCGGCATAATTCTCGTCACGCACTCAGACGCCTACACCGTCCCCTTTTTTATGTTGTGCCAGCATCGACACATGCATCGACATTTACGTTCCAGCCGATTGCGTCCCCCCCCCCCCCTCTCCGAGTGTGTTTGAGTCTCTCTCTCTCTCTCTCTCTTCTTTTCTCTCTCTCTCTCCCTCTCTCTCTCGCGCAGCAGCGCACGCACGCACACACCCCCCCCCCCCCCCCCTTCCTTCTCCACACACTCATACATACATATATACGCGAACACACATACACACACGCACACAGACACCTATGTCTATGAGCCCTCTCCCCCTCCCCTTCTCTGTCTCTGTCTGTCTGTCGGTCGGTCGGTCTGTGTGTGTGTGTGTGTATGTCTCTCTCTCTCTCTCTCTCTCTCTCTCTCTCTCTCTCTCTCTCTCTCTCTCTCTCTCTCTCTCTCCCCACAAGATCATGATCTGCTCTGGAATGAGCTTATTTGAACGAGCCTAATTCGTGAAGAGGGAGAAAGGAAAAAACCCAACCTGGCTGGTTGTTTTGGAACTCTTAATTAGCGGGCTGTGTGAATAGCGCCTCTCGCTCCTTTTGCCAGACCGGGTTTGTTCGCGTGTTCACGGCGACCGTTCTGCCCCTCGTGGAGAGCTGGGGGTTGTCTACCGTGTCACGCGCCCCCCCCCCCCCCCCCCCCTCCCCCTTCCCATCCACGCTCATCCTCAACAACAGCGGCAGCGGGCGATATTTACCTGACAGGTTTTCACGAGCCCAATTAGCCAGAAGCGCGGGAAAAAAGACTGCGCGAAGTCTTTGCTCGCCGTCCGTGTGTCCGCGCTGTCTCACGGGTGTGCGGGGCGGCGTGGGGACTGCATGGTCAGCTGACAGGTGCGGATGGCTCGAAGCGGTCGCTTTGTGCTGCTTGACCCCGGTGCCCGCTTGGCTCCTCCTCACTGCTGCGGTCTCTGGGGAGGAAAGCCGGAGGGAGGGGGGTGGTGGAGGGGGGGGGGGGGGGGAGGCAGTGTGAGTGTGTGTGTGCGTGTGTGTGTGTGTCTGCGTGCGTGCGTGCATGAGTGCGTGTGCGTGTGTGACTTGATACAGATGAGAGAGCCAGGTGAATTCCAACACGCGAGGCCACATTGTCCCAGATTTCAACAATCTCACTACAGTTGCCGATGGGACACCCTCAGACGTTGGATGTTGGGACGCCCTCAGACACTGGATGTTGGGACACCCACAGACGTTGGGACACCCGCAGAGATTGGACGTTGGGACACCCACAGACGTTGGGACACCAACAAACGTTGGGACATCCTCGGACGTTGGACGTTGGGACACCCACAGACGTTGGGACACCCTCAGACGTTGGGACACCCACAGACGTTGGGACACCCCAGACGTTGAGACACCCTCACCAGACGGGCGTTGGGACACCCACAGACGTTGGGACACCCTCAGGGTTGGGACACCCTAGGCGTTGGGACACCCTCAGGCGTTGGGACACCCTCAGCGTTGGGATACCCTCAGACTGACACTCAGGTGTTGGGACACCCTCAGGCGTTGGGACACCCTCAGGTGTTGGGACACCCTCAGGCGTTGGGACACCCTCAGGCGTTGGGACACCCTCAGACATTGGGACACTCAGGTGTTGGGACACCCTCTGGCGTTGGGACACCCATCAGGCGTTGGGACACCCACAGACGTTGGGACACCCTCAGATGTTGGGACACCCACTGACGCTGGGACATCCCCAGGCGTTGGGAGAAAGGGGAAGTGAAGGTGATGTTTACACACGCAAAGGTGGTTGGAATCAATAGCAGTACGCCAGTTAAATGTGTGGAAGAGAAAAAAAGCAAACACTTGTAGCTGTATGGCAAAGAAAAAGATGGGCAGGAAATCGCACGCACCGACCGACACGGACACCGGAACTAATCACGTGCACGGAAGAACTAATGAGACTTGCGGGATTTCTTGTCAGTACTGATTATTATGGAGACGGGTTTGTGTTGTGCACCGCGCTACAATGTCAGCAGTCGGCATCGACGGGTACTCCGAGGACAGTGTGCATCATGGACGATGGATGGATGAAGTGATGCTTAATGTCCCCAGCTGTCAGTTGACGTATTAGGGACAAGCTGCGACCAATGCCGAAGCATGGTTCAATAAATCTTTACGTCCACGGAAGCCAGAAGGCTCGTTAGGACGGACAGCCCAGGACGGCCACCTCGACTTTCACACAGCTCCTGAAGAATGACAGTGTGCATCATAAAGTAAACATGGTGCTTAACGTCCACAGAAACCGTACGGCTTATTAGGGACGGGGAGAAGGGGGGAAGGGGTATGGAGGTGGGGGGAGGGAGATTATATACCTATTGCTACACTGCCACCATCAGAATGACTCCTGCATTAAGATGGGCAGCGATGAGACCATTTAATGTTTCAGTAGGAAGTGATGGACAAAGTCACAAGACAGTGTCCACAAACCACAACCTTTTTGAAGAGAAAGGAGAGCCGAAGCGGTATCGAACCGAGGGCCTTCCGCTTACCAGCCTAACGCCTTACCGCTAGGCCAAACCGGCTCACTTGCATCATAAGTAAGTAAACATGGTGCTTAACGTCCATGATGATGGTTTCTTTTATATAGCGCTATTCTCCGCTCTCGAGCAGACGCACTGCGCTCGCATGTGATTCTACATGAGTGACTTGCTTTTTATAGTGCGTTTTTAAATAGCCATCGAAATGGTGTACTTACAGCGCTGGCATGGCTGGTGCCGCATGAAACTGCTGCTGTCTCGGCGAAAGTTCTGTGTACACCATTCAACCATGCACCGTGTCACTTCATGCAAAGCCACATACGTAAGGTGTACGCGTGTTTAGCTGTAACCTGCCCCTGCACTTTTGGCAGAATGACCGGGATCTTTTACGTGCTACTGCGTTGACACGGGGGTGGAACGGATACCGAAATAAGCGTGAAATAAGGGTGAAATAAGAGTCAGCACAGAAAGTTGACCCTGGAGAAGAAAGTTCTCCCGCCGCTCCTTCGCGGATTCGAACCCGCGATTCTTTCAATCACGAGTCCGGCGCTCTAACCACTGAGCTATCCCCGCTCACCCCTATGACAGTGTGTGCATACATGTACCAAAACTGCTCATTAGCTGACAGTTTTCTGGACCCTATGGCGTAACTAAATACAACAGTGACTGAAGGAAGGATGTCGTAAACCAGCGCTTGGAGTTTGCTCTGGATGGTCTGTTTGAAGGCTGAGTTCTGAGTTGTCTGAATGAAGTGTGTGCATGTACTTCACTGTCACTGGAGACTGGCCAGCGGCTGATGTGAGCCGGTTTGGCCTAGCGGTAAGGCGTTAGGCTGGTAAGCGGAAGGACCTCGGTTCGAATCCGTTTCGGCTCTCCTTTCTCTTCAAAAGTTGTGGTCTGTGGATACTGTCTTGTGACTGTGTCCATCACTTCCTACTGAAACATTAAAATGGCTCTCATCGCTGCCCATCTTAATGCAGGAGTCATTCTGATGGTGACAGTGTTGCGATAGGTATATAACCCCCCCCCCCCCCCCCCCCCCCCACCTCCACAGCCCCTCCCCCACCCCCACTTCTCCCCGTCCCTAATAAGCCTTACGGTTTCTGTGGACGTTAAGCACCATGTTTACTTACTTACTGGCCAGCGGTTGCAATCGGCGGGGCGGCGGCTCGGTACGGCACGCGACAAGTAAGCGGGAGAGAACAAAGCGCTTCTCTTCCTCCCTCACACCGGGCAGACGGCGAGAGCGAAGTGGAGGTGGATGGGGGGGGGGGGGGGGGGGGGGGGGGGGGTAGAGGGGGCTGGAGGAGGGAGAAGAGGCTGCATACAGATGGCTGGCTAAATCCACCCCGGAACTGCTGATGCTGGTGACCTGAACAGGGTGCACATCCACCCCGCGTTTTCCGGCAGGTGCTACGTTACCCGGGGTGCATTGGGGGGGGGGGTGAAAGGGTGGATGGAGCCTTTTGAGTTCTCTCTGCCTCTGGCTCGTCATCCGAACGGAGGGTGGAAACTTGTGACGGTTACTCTGGCGACGGCGAGGGAGAGTGGACGAGGATGTACGTTATGATATGTGTTGAAGGTGTGGTACGTGTGCGACGGTGGTTTTAGCCTCTTCTAGTGTGACCGACTTCAGCGACTGTGTCTTGTTCCAGAGACTGCAGGAAGGGAGAAGAACTAGCGGTTAGACGGCTCAGTGCTGATACGGATTAGGCCGCGGGAGGTGGAAGGCTATGGGTTAGACCGGAGGGAATGGAACTGTCGGCCATTAAACGACTCTGTGGCTTAGACCGTAGGGGACGGAACTGTCGGCAGTTAGACCACTCAGTGCCGATGTGGCTTACACCGTAGGGAGTGGAAGTGTCGGCAGTTAGACCACTCAGTGCCGATGTGGCTTACACCGTAGGGAGGGGGGCGTAACTCAGTGCGATGTGGCTTACACCGTAGGGAGTGGAAGTGTCGGAGTTAGACCACTCAGTGCCGATGTGGCTTACACCGTAGGGAGTGGAAGTGTCGGCAGTTAGACCACTCAGTGCTGATGTGGCTTACACCGTAGGGAGTGGAAGTGTCGGCAGTTAGACCACTCAGTGCCGATGTGGCTTACACCGTAGGGAGTGGAAGTGTCGGAAGTTAGACCACTCAGTGCCGATGTGGCTTACACCGCAGGGAGCGTAAGTGTCGGCAGTTAGACCACTCAGTGCTGATGTGGCTTACGCCGTAGGGTGTGAAAGTGCCAGAAATTAGAGGATGTGGCTTACACTGCAGGGAGTGAAAAAGTCGGTACTTAGCTCAGTACTGAAGTTGTGGCGTAGAGAGCGGAAAGGTAGGTAACTATACAGTGCGTGTAGGGAGAGATATGTTGTGGCTTAGACTACAGAAAGCGTGTTTCAGTAATTGGAGAGTGTGTGTTGCGCGAGATGGATTAATCATATCCTTCAGACATGCACTACGATGGGTTAATCACATCGTTATGACGTAGCCGTAGAAAGCGGATGGTTCAGTAATTAGGTAGAGCATTGGTGGTTAGAGTGGTGAGAGAGATACGCTGTGATTTTCACTGACTGTGGAAAGCGAAAGTGTTGGTGACGGTGTGTGGGTGTAGGTGGGTGGGTGCGTGCGTACGTGCGTGCGTGCGTGCGCGGTGAAAGATTTCTTGACAGCTGTTTCTGTAATTAGAGTGTGTTGTGTGAGATATGTTGTGGTTTAGGCTCCGCCGGAAGCGGAGGTTTTGCTCAGTAGCGCATTAATGATTAGAGTGTGTGTGTGTGTGTGTGTGTGTGTGTGTGTGTGTGTGGTGAGAGATGTGTTATAGCTTAGACTGTATAAAGAAAGCGAAAGTTTCGGTAGTTAGAGTGTGTTGGGGGGGGGGGGGGGGGGGGGGTGAGGCAGATGAAGAACACATCCTGAAGTTGATAGCCGGTTTGGCCTAGCGGTAAGGCGTTAGGCTGGTAAGCGGAAGGACCTCGGTACGATACCGCTTCGGCTCTCCTTTCTCTACAAAAAGGTTGTGGTCTGTGGACACTGTCTTGTGACTTTCTCCATCACTTCGTACTGAAACATTAAGATGGCTCTCATCGCTACCTATCGTAATGCAGGAGTCGTTCTGGTGGAGACAGTGTAGCGATAGGTATATATTCTTCCTCCTTCCCCCACCTCCATACCCCCTCCACCCCCTTCTCCCCGTCCCTAATAAGCCTTATGGATTCTGTGGACGTTAAGCACCATGTTTACTTACTTTAACCCCTTCACTGCCATGAGCTCATTTGAAAACGACCGATAAAAGTACGAAATTTGAAACCCTTAAGCCTTTTTGTCTTCTTTTTCGCACTGGCTTGTGAAAAGGCTTTCCATCAAAAAAGCATAGAATCGAAAACAGATGTTATAGGACAGTAAAATATTCTGTTTGCACGCGCGTCCGTGCGTCATTCGGCCCGGAAATTTTACTGGCTGGGGCAGTGAAGGGGTTAAGGACATGAATCAGGGGAACAGCTCGAGCACTTCGAGTACTGCGGACAGTGTCGTTGGACCATGGGAGGAAGGGATAGGGGTGGGGGGTGGGGGTGGGGGGGGGGTGGGGGGTCCTATTCCGGTCAGCGGGGAGAATGTCATTGTGCGAGGTGAGAGGGACAGGAGGTGTGGCGGGAGGAAGACAGTGGAGCGGTCAGCTGGCCCCACCGGGCTGTCTGTGCACAAAGACTTGAAGGGAGCATTAAGTCCAGTGTCCATTGTTGACCGGCACGCGGCCCCCGGGCCCTGCACGCGCCACCTCCACCCTGGGGTGACCGCTGGACACACCCCGGGTGACCGCACTCAGTCCACTGTGTCCGTCACAACACCTGTCGCCTATCACCTAACAGGGAACACTGTGTTCACGGTCCTGTAGTGTCCGTCACAACACCTGTTGCCTATCACCTAACTGAACACTGTGTTCACGGTCTTGTAGTGTCCGTCACAACACCTGTTGCCTATCACCTAACAGGGAACACTGTGTTCACGGACCTGTAGTGTCCGTCACCACACCTGTCGCCTATCACCTAACAGGGAACATTGTGTTCATGGTCCTGTATTGTCCTTCACAACACCTGTCGCCTGTCACCTAACAGTAAACATTGTGTTCACGGTCATGTAGTGTCCGTCACAACACCTGTTGCCCATCACCTAACAGTGAACAGTGTGTTCACGGTCCAGTAGTGTCCGTCACAACACCTGTTGCCTATCGCCTAACAGTGAACAGTGTTCACGGTCCTGTAGTGTCCGTCACAACACCTGTTGCCTATCACCTTACAGGGAACAGTGTGTTCACGGTCCAGTAGTGTCCGTCACAACACCTGTCGCCTATCACCTGACAGTGAACACTGTGTTCACGGTCCTGTAGTGTCTGTCACAACACCTGTCGCCTATCACCTGACAGTAAACACTGTTCACGGTCCTGTAGTGTCCGTCACAACACCTGTCGCCTATCACCTGACAGTAAACACTGTTCACGGTCCTGTAGTGTCCGTCACAACACCTGTCGCCTATCACCTGACAGTAAACACTGTTCACGGTCCTGTAGTGTCCGTCACAACACCTGTCGCCTATCGCCTAACAGGGAACAGTGTGTTCACGGTCCTGTAGTGTCCGTCACAACACCTGTCGCCTATCGCCTAACAGGGAACAGTGTGTTCACGGTCCTGTAGTGTCCGTCACAACACCTGTCGCCTATCGCCTAACAGGGAACAGTGTGTTCACGGTCCTGTAGTGTCCGTCACACCTGTCGCCTATCGCCTAACAGGGAACAGTGTGTTCACGGTCCTGTAGTGTCTGTCACAACACCTGTCGCCTATCACCTAACAGTGAACACCGTGACATGCCACTGCTTCACGATCCGCCTTGTAGGCCAGCTTGATGAAAAGA
Organism: Alviniconcha marisindica; assembly: GCA_018857735.1. NCBI lineage: Eukaryota > Metazoa > Mollusca > Gastropoda > Provannidae > Alviniconcha > Alviniconcha marisindica. Next base: position 1,280,516 of record JABMCL010001223.1, on the reverse strand, counting down.
AACGCGCCTCAGAGTAGACTCGACCGACAAACATGGGAGCTATGTAGCGCTCGAAAGACGTGACACAAACACATCAACAAAGACCCGAATCGCCTTCGGTGACTCACTGGCATGCGAGTAAATGCAAGGTACATAAAAAAATAAAAATAAAGGCCCTAGTGACGTCACATGTTCCGCGTCACTCCGTGACGTGATGGGTGCTCACTGTCTTGGGCCTCGGCCTCAAGTAAGGAGATGGATGAGTTTGAAAAGACCGTTAATGAGAGATGAACACCTGTCGCGTGCAATGGCAGTAAGTGCTGTACGGTTGCTGCATGGGGGTTGGGGGAAGGGGATGTGGATGGGGGGGGGGGGGGGGGGGGATGTAGCCAGTCCGCTGTGTGACACTTCCCAGCGGTAACTTGACACCTCGGAAGATTGTGACACTGCGTGACTTCACCGTGACCACACAACCTTGTGATCATGTGATAGGCCGCTCTTTCTCGCTCGCAATGAGCACTCGCACACACACCGGGACCCGGGCATATGTCACTGTGTGTGTCGGTGTGTGTGTGCGTGGTGTGTGTGCGTGTATGTGTGTGTGCGTGCGTGCGTGTGTGTGTGTGTGCGTGTGTATGTCGGTGTGTGTGTGTGTGTGTGTGTGCGTGCGTGCGTGCGTGTATGTGTGTGTGAGTGTGTGCGTTCTGTGCGTGCGTGCGTGCGTTTGTGTTCTGTCCACCACCCTTGGCACTTTCAAGTCGAAGGTGTCATCCCCCTCCCAATAAATTCCAAAACTCTTCTTCTTCTTTTTCTCGTCTTTTTTCTCTTTCTTGTCTTCTTCTTTCTGCCCGTGTCACGATTAACGCTGCGCAGTACCCTGAAATGACAGTAACGGCCAGCTTTGTGGCCGATGGCCATTAACGGAAGAAGAAGAAGTGTGTGTGTGTGTGTGTGTGTGTGTGTGTGTGTGTGAGAGAGAGAGAGAGAGAGAAATTGTGTGTGTGTGAGAGAGAGAGAGATTGTGAGTGTGTGTGTGTGTGTGTGCGCGCGCGCGCGCGCGCTCTCGTGCGTGCGTGTGTGTGTGTGTGAGAGAGAGAGAGAGAGAGAGAGAGAGAGAGAGAGAGAGAGAGAGAGAGAGAGAAATGTGTGTGTGAGAGAGAGAGAGAGAGAGAGAGAGAGAGAGAGAGAGAGAGAGAGAGAGAGAGATTGTGAGTGTGTGTGTGTGTGTGTGCGCGCGCGCGCGCTCGTGCGTGCGTGCGTGTGCGTGTGTGTGTGTGTGTGTGTTAGGCTGGGTGTTGGTGCGGAGTGAGTGACAAGCCGGCCTGGCCCTCGCTACCTGCGCCGCAGTCTCCTCGTCACTCTCTCGCCGCGTCTCGCTCGCGCTTATCTCGGCCCCCCCCCGACTAATTGCTTTCACTTTTTGCACCCGACATTTCCGACAGCATTTGAAATATATTTTCAGCTGCTGTGGCGAAGTTTATGGTGATTAGGGGAAGATGGGATGTGGGCGGTGAGCCCCCCACCCCCCCACACCCCACCCCACCCCACCCCACCCCTGCCTCCATAGCGTGCTGCAGTGGGCTGGGTGCAGCCGACGAATGGCGTGTGTGCATGATGCCATACACATCAGATTGGAAAGGGAAAAACGGGTGCCTTCCCGACCCCAGCAGCTGCTTCCACGCTTCCGCTTTTGACTTATCTTCAGAGGGAGAGACAAATGAAAGCGCAATAGAGGTGAAAAACGTCAGCAGCGGTGCCGCGGAGTGCCGAACTTCTCCGAGATTGATGGTAGCTAGCCTACCGCGCGACTCCAGCGTCGCCAGTGCTCCACCCCCCCGCCAGGATGCATTTCTGTCATAGCAGTGGGGACCACTACTGCGTCAGCTGCTGTTGTTGTTGTTGTTGTTGTTTGTTGCTGTTATCACCGTTTGTCGTTTCGGTCACGGCTGGCCCCCCGCGGTGGGAGTAGCGAGAGGAAGGCTGGCATGGCAATGTCCGCTTTCATCCCCGTCGGTTCGCGGTCCTCAGATGGTAGGAGGGTGTGTGTGTGTGTGTGTGTGTGTGTGTGTGTGTGTGTGTGTGTGTGTGTGTGTGTGTGTGTGTGTGTGTGAGATGAGAGAGAGAGAGAGATGGATGGAGATGAGATGAGAGTAGAGAGGTATTTGGGAGGAGAGAGAGAGAAAGAGAAGAGTGTCACAGTGTGTGTGCGACTGTGCGTGTTGTGACTGTGTGTGTCACAGTGTGTGTGTTTGTGAGTGTGTGTGTGTGTGTGTGTGTGTGTGTGTGTGTGTGTGTGTGTGTGTGTGTGTGGACGGAATGAACTTGAAGTTTGCACTACAATGGCATATCCACCCACATATATCAGTTCACTCCGTGCTATGCCAGTGCTGTTGGGCGGTTCAGGCGTGTGTGTTTTTAAACTCCTTTGACTTTTGCCCGGCATCGCTTAAGTCCCTTGGCTGCCTTTACTTCCGGTGCGTACTTTCTTCACAATGGAAGTCGGTAACAGTGAATTTGCGAATTTGACACTGCCAATTTTAAAGGCATTTTTGGAGGCCTGTAGTCAGAATGTGTCTGGCAACACGCAATAACTTATTGCTCGTACTATAGGATGCCCCTAAACGCATTTTTTTTCTCCTCACGAACTCGTGATCTTCTGATCAGCCAGAAAACGACACAAAGACACTTTGTTTTCCACCCTCCATCCCCTTTCCCCGGTAATTTTTGCAACTGCAACAGTGGTGGCATTTGTAATGCTTCGCAATTCTAGATTCAACTTCCATTGCTATACACAATGTGAAGCAACGCCTACTCAGAAATCGGCCCGGAAGTGACGCTGCGACCTCTCGCGACTTCTTGCGCGAAAGATTACAACGGGCATTCATTCGTGCAAACCAGCTTCACTGAACCGCCTAATACACAAGCACACGCTCAGACGCATCGTCAAGCCATTTGAGGACAGCGAACCGACGGGGCTAAAAGTGGCCGTCCGAACAAGCCGCCGACAGAGTTCTGCAGCAGTGTGAAAGTCGGAGGT
>JABMCL010001223.1:1227500-1272500 GCA_018857735.1 Alviniconcha marisindica | reverse complement strand
CTCTCACTCATCACACCGGACCAGTCGTTCGCTCAGCAGTTAGCTGGCCAGGTTTTGAAAGTGTCCCGTGCAGGAAAGGTTTTTTTCTGTGGAAGCAGCAGAGAAAACGTTGAGACCGGAGTTTCAGTCACAGACAGCCCTGGGTGTTTGGCTGGGGCCGGCAGGAGATGGGTGAAGCAGATTACATCACTTGTCTCTTCCCGCCTCCCTCCTTACCCCGACTCACAGAGGGCCGGCCGTCAGGTGTTGTGGGTGGGGGCGAGGGTAGGGGGGGATGGGGGGGGGGGGGGGGGGGGGGGTGGGGGGGGGGGGGGGTAGGGGGCCAGGGTCTTGCGGAGGGTGCCCACAAATCGCTGGTGGATGCGGACAGATCCCCGATAGATGGGGGGATTCCACAGGGGCTTAGCAGCCTCACTTTGAAGCTGCTCTTGTGGGAGATGTGATCAACAAATGCATTTTCCTTTCCCCTTCCTCTAATACGTCAGATAGAGCGCACCGCTCTCTTCTTCTTCGTCTCTTTGTTTCCTTCCTTGCTGGGTGCTTGGTACCACTTAGTCTGAGTTGCATTTTAAAAAAATTAAAAAAAGGATTTAATTACGTTTTTATGTACTTGTTATTATTTTTTCAAAGGCAGATAACTGAATTTCCTTTTTAAGGATCAATAAGGTATTATTGTATTGTATTGTTTTTCTTATCCAAAGATGTTCGTTTACTCACAACTGCAGACAAAGAAATAACTGAGCCATCTCTTCTTTTATTCACAACTGCAGACAAAGAAATAATTGAGCCATCTCTGCACGCTTCGTCCTGAGATGACTCTGTGTGGTTGGCAGGGCATTAAAATCCAGTTACTAACCAACTCTGCACACTAGGGTTTGGGCACTGCTATACATTTACATGCAAAAAAACAACAACAACAACAACATTTTGGTAATGATGGTAATTACAAAACAAAGTTATGGATGCAGGTGTAGTAATGATCTCTTGTAGGTTTTGAATAGCGAATTTTATGTTCCATTGATTTAAGGCATGCAGTTCAAACTGTTACTGTTGCTGTTGAATGGCATTAGCAGACATGTCAGAAAAGATGAGAACTGTGTTGTAATACTTTTAGAGCACCCCCCCCTCCCCCCCCCCTGCCATAGCGCACTTATGTCCATTCCCCCAGCATCTTAACTTTCTTGCTTTGATGGCATCCACCCGCCTGACTGTCAGAATGTGGGCCCTTAGTTCCGTTCACTTTTGCATGCCCAGTTCCCCCCATGGGGCCTGGTGGGCGTAAAAAACACCAAGTTACTTTTGAATGATGGATGGTGATGGTTTGGGCCATGGGAGAAGTTGCTGTGGAACATGGAACCTTGTTTCCCAGTTCTTAGTTTTCCATGTAATGAAGTTGGGGCCATGGTGATGGGAACGGCAGGGTTATGGCCATGGTGACAGGGATTGGACTGGGCTTTGGCCATGGTGACAGGGACTGGGCTGTGGCCATGGTGATGGACAGGGCTGTGGCCATGGTGACAGGGTCTGGGCTGTGGCCATGGTGATGGACTGGGCTGTGGCCATGGTGATGGACTGGGCTATGGCCATGGTGACAGGGACTGGGCTGTGGCCATTGTGACAGGGGCTGTGGCCATGGCCATGATGACAGGCACTGGGCTGTGGCCATGATGACAGGGACTGGGATGTGGCCATGATGACGGACTGGGCTGTGGCCACGGTGACAGGGACTGGGCTGTGGCCATGGTGATGGACTGGGCTGTGGCCATGATTTCAGGGACTGGGCTGTGGTCATGGTGACAGGGACTGGGCTGTGGCCATGGTGATGGACTGGGCTGTGGCCATGATGACAGGGACTGGGCTGTGGCCATGATGACAGGGACTGGGCTGTGGCCATGGTGATGGACTGGGCTGTGGCCATGATGACAGGGACTGGGCTGTGGCCATGGTGACAGGGACTGGGCTGTGGCCATGATGACAGGGATTGGGCTGTGGCCATGATGACAGGGACTGGGCTGTGGCCATGGTGACAGGGACTGGGCTGTGGCTACATTCATTTGGAACCATTTGACTCATGTACACCCCATGATTTTGACACTTGCACATCCTATGCTTTTAGCATTGACAATAACATACATTGACCTGTGTTGCAGCCATGGTGTGAGGAGGCAGCATGCGGCTTAGCCAGGCGGTGAGGTTGGTGGGTGTCGTGGGCATCGTCTCCATTCTGGTCACCGCCTGTCTCTGGACCTCCTGCAGTAAGCATGACGCCCACCTCAACAGGTCAGTATAGTCGCTGGGCAGCCGGGGCAACACTTGCAGGGGTCAGTCAGTCACTGGGCAGCCGGGGCAACACTTGCAGGGGTCAGTCAGTCACTGGGCAGCCGGGGCAACACTTGCAGGGGTCAGTCAGTCACTGGGCAGTCGGGGCAACACTTGCAGGGGTCAGTCAGTCACTGGGCAGCCGGGGCAACACTTGCAGGGGTCAGTCAGTCACTGGGCAGCCGGGGCAACACTTGCAGGGGTCAGTCAGTCACTGGGTAGTTGGGGCTAAACATGCAGGGGTCAGTCAGTCACTGGGCAGCCGGGGCAACACTTGCAGGGGTCAGTCAGTCACTGGGTAGTTGGGGCTAACACTATGCAGGGGTCAGTCAGTCACTGGGTAGTTGGGGCAACACTTGCAGGGGTCAGTCAGTCACTGGGTAGTTGGGGCTAAACATGCAGGGGTCAGTCAGTCACTGGGTAGTTGGGGCAACACTTGCAGGGGTCAGTCAGTCACTGGGTAGTTGGGGCAAAAATGCAGGGGTCAGTCAGTCACTGGGTAGTTGGGGCTAAAAATGCAGGGGTCAGTCAGTCACTGGGTAGTTGGGGCAACACTGCAGGGGTCAGTCACTGGGTAGTTGGGGCAACACTTGCAGGGGTCAGTCAGTCACTGGGTAGTTGGGGCAACACTTGCAGGGGTCAGTCACTGGGTAGTTGGGGCAACACTTGCAGGGGTCAGTCACTGGGTAGTTGGGGCAACACTTGCAGGGGTCAGTCACTGGGTAGTTTAGGAAACACTTACAATTATTATGGCTTGATGGAAAAAAGACAAGGTACTTTAGTTTGATTGGTGGTGGAGTTGATGGTGTGTGTTTTTTGGGGGGTTTTTGAGGGGGGAGGTGGGGGGCAGCATTGGGGGGGGGGGTATGACTGGAGCCCTGCTGGTTATAAGGTGACTGGTGCATAATGCTGCTGGGTATAGGGTGACTGGAGCATAGTGCTGCTGGGTATAGGGTGACTGGTGCATGGTGCTGCTGGGTATAGGGTGACTGGCGCGTAGTGCTGCTGGGTATAGGGTGACTGGTGCATAGTGCTGCTGGGTATAGGGTGACTGGAGCGTAGTGCTGTTGGGTATAGGGTGACTGGTGCGTAGTGCTGCTGGGTATAGGGTGACTGGCGCATAGTGCTGCTGGGTATAGGGTGACTGGCGCATAGTGCTGCTGGGTACAGGGTGACTGGCTCATAGTACTGCTAGTTCTAGCCTAACTGTGCTGTGAAACGGTTGGGGCTGTGAGGCATTGTCCCCTGGAGGCCTGTAGTGACCCCCGCTGACCCCTGCCATGCTGCTTCACCTCGGTAGCAGCAGGTATTCTCAAATGCAGCGTCATGCACACTGGACATGACAGTCCTGGCCTTGACGTGCGGACAGAGTTGTTTACTGCTACACTGTACACGGTCTGACGCAGACTGTCAGCAGCTTCAGGGCAAAGGCTGCCCGTGCAGTTGCTGACGCAGGTTGCTAACGTGTTGCTGGCTCATGTGCAGAATCTGTATGGCTGACGACACTTAGAAGTTGTACCATTTGCAGACCCGCCATGTTTTCTGTTCCGTGCGTCTTTATCCATTCCACAGTCTCCCGGGCGTTTGCTGCCCGTTTTAAGCTGTGTATAGTTAGCTTTGTATAGTCAGAATGCTGGTGTGTGCGGGTGCCTCTGTGTGTGTGTGTGTGTGTGTGTGTGTGTGTGTGGTGTGTGTGTGTGTGTGTGTGTGTGTGTGCGTGCGTGCACTTAGAATAGTATCTAGGGACAAGATTTTGCACTTTAAAAATACTTTTATTATTATTATTTTAAGAAGATAGTTAAGAAGTTGTGACCCCCACTCCTCACGCCTCCTTTTTTTTTTTTAAGGTCGATGGAGCCACTGTGTCTTCAGAATTTTTATTTTTTAAGGCGTGTTCTTCCAGCAGCTGTCAGTTTGAATAAAGTCAGAAAGACTGCTGTATGCTACTCAGTGAAAAAAAGGCATTCTTGTTGAAGGTTGCTTCCCTGCATTGTTAGTTTTGTTCTTTTTCTTGTTGTTTTGCTTTTGTTTTTCATTATTTCCTTTTTTCATCCGTACAGCCGCTACGAAATTGCTGAAATTTGCTGAATAAAATGGCAAGTGCTGTTTTCCTTTTTCCTTGCTTGCCAAGGGAAGTTGATCCGCATTAACACCAAAGGGGCAATTTTTGTCCTGTCTCGGGTACAGGTATCATTTTGAGTCCTCTCCTCAGCAAGCCGAGAGACACTCCCTGATGGCAGCACTGTTGTCTTCCCTTTACAGAGGTGAGACGGCGGTGGTGTCAGACTTTGAGACCGAGTTCCACCACCGCGGCACAAACTCCATCAAGGCGGATGGTGGTGGGAGTAAGGGTGGGGGTGGGTCCGCCATCAAGTACCGGGAGGTGGACTGCGTGATCAACGGGGACTACCCCATCAAGTGCCGCAAGGAGGGCGCTGAGGTCTTCCTCCCCTTCTCCTTCATACAGAACTACTTTGAGGTGGGTCTTCCTCCGCTTCTCCTTTAACCTTGAATTACTTTGAGGTGGGTCTTCCTCCCCTTCTCCTTCATACAGAACTACTTTGAGGTGGGTCTTCCTCCGCTTCTCCTTTAACCTTGAATTACTTTAAGGTGGGTCTTCTTCCCCTTCTCCTTCATACAAAACTACTTTGAGGTGGGTCTTCCTCCCCTTCTCCTTCATACAAAACTACTTTGAGGTGGGTCTTCCTCCCCTTCTCCTTCATATAGAACTACTTTGAGGTGGGTCCACTGGCTGAGGTCTTCCTCCCTTCTCCTTCATAAAACTATTTTTGGGGGCAGGTGAGGTCTTCTTCCCCTTCTCCTTCATACAAAACTACTTTGAGGTGGGTCTTCCTCCCCTTCTCCTTCATACAAAACTACTTTGAGGTGGGTCCACTGGCTGAGGTCTTCCTCCCTTTCTCCTTCATGCAAAACTACTTTGAGGTGGGTCCACTGGCTGAGGTCTACTTCCCCTTCTCCTTCATGCAAAACTACTTTGAGGTGGGTCTTCCTCCCCTTCTCCTTCATACAGAACTACTTTGAGGTGGGTCCACTGCTGCACTCTCCTTCTGGCGTTGTCCTGTGCTGACTTCAACATCCACCTCCATGGTCCGTCTGTATCAGGGGTACTTCAAAGAGTTTAGCAGTGCTGAGTAATACTAATAGCGCTTAGTGTGTATAGCCTGTGCTAACCTGACTGCTGCAATATCTCAACTATGTCATTCAGAATCAACAAACAGGGGAGTTAATTAGCGCTCAAAATACGAACCACAAGTACAACAACAAAGACCTGAGTCGCCTACGGTAACTCACCTGGCATGCGTGTAAATGCAAGGTACATAACTCTGCCAGAAGTACATCCTTGGAAAAGGATTGTTTATGTCATTTATAATAATAATAATGAATACTTAGAGCGCCTAACCCGCACAGGCCCTAAGCGCTTACACATTCTCTGCAAATACATATTGTCAAAATTCAGTGCATACAACATGAATGCACACACACACACACACACGCACACACACAGACTCACACACGTACTCATGCGTGCACATGCACACACACACACACACACACACACACACACACACACACCAGTTGCATATCAGTCGCATTTATGTCATCCACCTACGCACATGCGCGACAGTGGATATCATGTGGGTTTAAAATGGCAAACAAAAAGTGCCTTTTTCCCACAAATACGCTATTCCCAGTGAAACATGTCGTTTGCAGAAATACCATCTGTGTATGTGTGCACCACAACCCCCGATCTTACTTAAACTAAAGCAGACGGTAGAAATGAAGACTGCGGACTGCAAAATTCTCTGCCCTAACCGCAGTCCACAGTAAAATCAGTGAGGGGAACAAAGCCGGCCACCTAGGCTGACTTAGAGTCATGCTGGGACAGAAGAAACACACCCACAAAAGACAGAGATTTCATTGAGGGCATTGTTGTGTGTAATTTAATCTGAGATAACAATCAGAAAATGACAAGGGAAGCACCAGGCATAAAGGCTTTGAGCAACATACAGTGAATGCTGTATGCCTTTACACTTGCGTGACTGGTGTATGTGAGGTCTCGTACAAGGAATGCAGGAGAACGTGGCCTAAATCATTTATAACCATAAATGTCAAGAGGAGGGGGTGGGGGTGGAGGGTGGGGGGCAAAATTCAGTTAGTGTAAATTATTTTATGCTGGTGCATGAAGCACGCAGATTTGAAGATTTTTTACATTTTCTATTTATTATTATTATTCATGGCTTTTATATAGCGCTATTATTCTCTGCTCTCGGGCAGACTCACTGCGCACATTGGCATGTGATTCTGAAGGAGTGACTGTATCTTTTTATAGCGCGTATTATTAATATCCACAGAAGTGGTGTACTGATAGCACTCTTTGGGTGTTGCATGGCTGGTGCCACATGAAATGCTGCTGTTTTGGCGCAAGTTCTGTGTACACCATTGAACCATGCACCAGGTTACAGTGTCACTTCATTCAAAGCCACATAGGTAGGGTGTATGTGTGTTTAGGGGTAACCTGCCACCTGCACTTTTGGCAGAATGGCCAGGATCTTTTACGTGCTACTGCGGTAACACGGGGGTGGAACGGATACCAAAATAAGAGTCAGCACAGAAAGTTGACCCTGGAGAAGAAAATTCTCCCGCGCTCCTGCCAGGACTCAAACCCGGGACTTTTCAATCACGAGTCCAATGCTCTAAGCACTGAGCTATCCCTGCTCCCCAGCAAATATTTGAACATTTGATTTTGATGACTGTGATTGGAGCTTTGTAAACTGAATCAAAATTCTTCCAAGCACTGGACACAAAAATGACACAGCTCAACCAAAACTAGACAAGTGTCTTAGTTCTGCATCTCATTGTTCGCTGTTTAACTGTTGTTTAAGTGTCCTTTTGTAGCTTAATAAAGGGGATTACCCCTTGAAAATTTGCATGTGGTGTTTGGTCCCAAGAAATAGTGTTCTTTTGAACCTTTTACGTGTTTGGATTTTGTTTTACAGTGCTAGCAGTCAGTATTCTTGTTTCAGATTTTTTTAAATCAAAATTTACCACAATATTTTACACCCTGTTACTTGTTGTCTTGCGTGAAAAATGTGAGTGTAACTGTAAATATCTGTGTTATGATGCTGGGCAAGCTGTCTTCTTGTGGCAAAAAGTTAAATGTTGTGATTTTCATGGACAGTATTATTTGTTAATGTGATAAATGTCAGACTTTGCACAATAGTATGCATATTGAACATAGCCCATTATTTTCATTTTCTGTGCCATTTCGGTGTTTCTAAATAACACGAGACTATTACCTCATGTGGTTCCTTGCACTACCACCATGATTATGGATTAGTCGAGATGTCGTAACAGTACAGTGCATCGTTTTATCTGGTGCAGCCAGGGGACCTCAACATTGCTATTTGTTATAGCTGATTGCTATTGCATGTGCGAGTGTGTGTGTGTGTGTGTGTGTGTGTGTGTGTGTGTGTGTGTGTGTGTGTGTGTGTGTGTGTTTCATGTTGTATGCGTTGAATTTTGACAATATATGTATTTATAAAGAACGTTTGACAATATATGTATTTGTAAAGAATGTGTAAGCGCTTAGGGCCTGTGCGGGTTAGGCGCTCTAAGTATTCATTATTATTATTATCATTATTATTATTATTATTTGTATGTACAGGTATTTGGCAAGCTAGAGACGAACGACAAATACGAGCGTCTAGAGTTCCAGCATGCCAACTCCAAGGTGCACCCCCCGCGACAGAACTATTCCCCCAGTGGCGTCTTTATGTCCTTTGAGTTCTACCATGTGGAGGAGCGTGACCGAGTCAAATGCATCAGTGCCATGGAGGGTAAGTTGTCTCATCCAGTCCTACATGTCTCTTGTCATGTCATCTTCAGACACTCCAGAGGTACAAATACATCAGTCACATCATGTTCAGACACTCCAGAGGTACAATTACTACAAATGCATCAGTCACATCATGTTCAGACACTCCAGAGGTACAAATGCATGTGCCCAGTCACATCATGTTCAGACACTCCAGAGGTACAAATGCATGTGCCCAGTCACATCATGTTCAGACACTCCAGAGGTACAAATGCATGTGCCAGTCACGTCATGTTCAGACACTCCAGAGGTACAAATGCATGTGCCAGTCACGTCATGTTCAGACACTCCAGAGGTACAAATGCATGTGCCAGTCACTCATGTTCAGACACTCCAGAGGTACAAATGCATGTGTCCGGTCATGTCATCTTCAGACACTCCAGAGGTACAAATGCATGTGTCCAGTCATGTCATCTTCAGACACTCCGAGGTACAAATGCATGTGTCCAGTCATGTCATCTTCAGACATTCCCGAGGTACAAATGCATGTGTCCAGTCACGTCATCTTCAGACACTCCACAGGTACAAATGCATGTGTCCAGTCACGTCATCTTCAGACACTCCACAGGTACAAATGCATGTGTCCAGTCACGTCATCTTCAGACACTCCACAGGTACAAATGCATGTGTCCAGTCACGTCATCTTCAGACACTCCACAGGTACAAATGCATGTGTCCAGTCACGTCATCTTCAGACACTCCACAGGTACAAATCATGTCTCCCATCACATCATGTTCAGACACTCCAGAGGTACAAATGCATCAGTCACGTCATGTTCAGACACTCCAGAGGTACAAATGCATGTGCCCAGTCACGTCATGTTCAGACACTCCAGAGGTACAAATGCATGTGCCCAGTCATGTCATGCTCAGATAATCCAGAGGTACAAATGCATGTTCCCAGTCATGTCATGCTCAGATAATCCAGAGGTACAAATGCATGTGCCCAGTCATGTCATGCTCAGATAATCCAGAGGTACAAATGCATGTGCCCAGTCACATCACAGAGTCTATCACATGATGGGTTTCAGCATAAAGCTGCTTGTGGCAAAGTTGGTGATTTGACCAGTGGCAGCTGTGGTCACCAGAAGCCTGTAGAGTCCCATGTTCCATTTGCTTCTAGCAGTCTTTTAGGACGTGACCCAGACCCTTGCTGCCAGTTTCAACATGGAAGCCACCAGTTTCCAGACTGTGACAAGCCATTGGCCTCTGGTCATCTGGAAGTCTGTACAGCTCTCCAAGGGCTGTGTAACAAAGCAACTGCACTCTAGCTGTGACTCTGGATTAATAAAAACATTCTCTCCAGGGACTAAAAAATAATCGTTTGACTTCTTTCCCCACCAAAAGTGTTTATCTTTTAATTTTATTGCTTCTGGCAGTTACCTGAAGAATTTGCATTTTATTACACATACCAGCAATTTTCCTCAGTGTGGTGTTCAGAGGGTGCCAGAGACACTGGTTTTGAGTGTTAAGCGTGCCAGAGCATTTTTTTATTAAAACAAATTCCGGTGGCCAAATTCAGTGTGTGAAATCGGCATGCTGTGTACCACTGCATAGTCCAGGGTAGACAACTCAGGGCTCTCAAGCAACCTGCCTGTAGTGTATAATACACGCAGTGGCTGTGATGGTCTCCCTTACAGGTGGCAACCCTCAAACAAACAAAGCCAGATGGCTGCATATTTCTTGCTCAGTGCAGCGTGCACATCCTCCCATCATCTGATGTAACCAAAAATGGTGACTGTATTTCCATCTGACAGCAGTGCTGTGTGCACAATTTGTCCAGAAGAGAAAATTGATGATGTAACACCTGGAAGGTTCTGTTATCAAAAATGTGTCTGAACTACACGATGAAGAGTCATACTTGTACATTTAAACAAGTCGGTTTAAAACTGACATGACCTGAAACTTGTGTGATCAGTTACTTATTTATTGGTGATAAAAATGTAGATTTTATCAGCCAGTATTTTATGTTTGTAGTGATGCAACACATGCTTTGAAACAGGGGTTTCTTTGTTCGCACTAGCAGTAAAATGTTTTTTATTAATAAGGATTCCCCGCTGTTTGCAGAGTGGTAATGTTTATGTTATCTCCAACTTTATTTACAGGATGGAAATAGAGCTGTTATCACAGAGGGTTTTCTCAATTTGCGGGATGGATATAGAGCTGTTACCACAGAGGGTTTTCTCAGTTTGAAGGATGGATATAGAGCTGTTACCACAGAGGGTTTTCTCAATTTGCGGGATGGAAATAGAGCTTTATCACATCGGGTTTTCCCCATTTGTGGGATGGAAATAGAGCTGTTATCACAGAGGGTTTTCCCCATTTGTGGGATGGAAATACAGCTGTTATCACAGAGGGTTTTCCCCATTTGCAGGATGGATATAGAGCTGTTATCACCCAGGGTTTTCTCCATTTGCAGGATGGAAATAGAGCTGTTATCACAGAGGGTTTTCTCAGTTTGCAGGATGGAAATAGAGCTGTTATCACAGAGGGTTTTCTCAGTTTGAATGGATATACAGGTGTTATCATGAGGGTTTTCTCAATTTGCAGGATAGATATAGAGCTGTTATCACCCAGGGTTTTCTCTGTTTTCTGGATGGAGATAGAGATGCTATCAACCAGATTTTCTTCTGCTCTGTCTTCACACAGGTGGCAGTACCAACTTCAACCTTTTCATCCCCATGTGCATGCTGGCAATACTAATGTTATCAACCAAGATTTTTCTCAGTTTGCAGTGACAGTACAATGCAATCAAGCGTTATTGTTGTTGTTGTTTTTGTGTTTTTTTTTTTTGTGTGTGTGTGTGTGTCTGTCTGTCTGTCTGTCTGCAAAGTGACAGTACAATGCAATCAAGCGTGTGTGGATTTTGTTTTGTTGTTGTTTGTGTGTGTGTGTGTGTGTGTGTGTGTGTGTGTGTGTGTGTCTGTTTGCAAAGTGACAGTACAATGTGCTCAATCAAATGTTTTTTGTTTTGTTTTTTGTCTGTTTGCAAAGTGACGGTACAATGTGCTCAGTCATGATTTTTGTCTGTTTGCAGAGTCACAGTACAGTGTGATCAGGCTGTGTTTTGTCCGTTTGAAGAGTGATGGTATGATGTGATCTAGCATGTTTTTGTTGTTGTTGTCTGTTTGCAGGTGTGCCATTCTCTACCCAGTGGACAGTGGATGGTCACTTCTACCCCATTCAGATTGCCCAGTTTGGACTGAGCCACTACTCCAAGCACCTGGTGGAGGGGGAGCCGGAGGTGCTGGTGATGGAGGATGGGGAGGAGGATGACGTGGCTGACTGGGCTCGCCCCGACAACCGTGCTCGCATCAGGCTGCTCAGAGACTCCAGCAGAGGCAGCAACGTTGTGGAGTTTGCTGCGTCAGGTGTGTTGAGCGCTGGGTGTGGTGTGGTGTGGTGGGTGGTTGTACCTTGTGGATTGCTGTGGGTGGGTGGGTGTTCTTTGTGAGGTGTGTGGTGAATGGGGTACTTTGTGTTGTACATGGATTGTGTGGTGTGTGAGCACTGGGTGTGGTGTGGTGGGTGGCTGTACCTTGTGGATTGTGTGGTGGGTGGGTGGGTGTTCTTCGTGAGGTGTGTGGTGAATGGGTGTACTTTGTGTTGTACATGGACTGGGTGTGGTGTTTGCTGCGTCAGGTGTGTTGAGCGCTGGGTGTGGTGTGGTGGGTGGCTATACCTTGTGGATTGTGTGGTGGGTGGGTGTTCTTTGTGAGGTGTGTGGTGAATGAGTGTACTTTGTGTTGTACATGGATTGTGTGGTGTGTTGAGCACTGGGTGTGGTGTGGTGGATGGCTGTACCTTGTGGATTGTGTGGTGGGTGGGTGTTCTTTGTGAGGTGTGTGGTGAATGGGTGTACTTTGTGTTGTACATGGATTGTGGATTGTGTGGTGTGGTGGGTGGGTGTACTTTGTGTTGTACAAGGTGGGTTGGTGTACTTTGGGTTGGGTTGTGTGTGTGGATTGTGTGGTTGGTGTACTTTATGTGGTGTGTGTAGATTGTGGTATAATGGTGGGTTGGGTTGGTGTACTTTGTGTGGTGTGTGTGGATTGTGATGTAATGGTGTGGTGGGTTGGTGTACTTTATGTGGCGTGTGTGGATTGTGGTATAATGGTGTGGTGGGTTGGTGGACTTTATGTGGTGTGTGTGGATTGTGGTATAATGGTGTGGTGGGTTGGTGTACTTTATGTGTTGTGTGTGGATTGTGGTATTACATGTGAGTGGGTGTCCTTTGTGTTATGTTTGTGTTAACACTCTTAGAAGGTGCACTTATTCCCCCCCCCCCCCCAGTCTGAGAGGAGAGAGAGGTGTAGACTCAGCCCCATGTTGTCACCAGTCTAAAAACCAGCTGGCTTGTCATTTTTTGTTGTTGGTGTGAAATGGCGAGGATTGTTATGCAGGCAGAGTGTAGCTTGTTGAGTCTTGTTATAATTTGTTTTGTTTGTTTGTTTTTTAATGTTTAAAAAACAGTTGCCCACCTAACTGTACAAAACAGTACATTACAGCATTGTTGAGTACATTTCCGTGTTCTGTTAAATGTTTAGCAAGGCCATTTCTTGTGTTCCACCGCACATTTGATTACCACACGTCCGCGCTCTGCTGACGTTTGGGGCAATGCACCTTTGTGTTTTCAGACTCGCTGCGCAACCCTGGCCTGGTGATGATGGCGGATGAGAAGGAGGACTATGTGATGACCGTGGACGTTCTCTTCACCTCCAATGGCAGCCTGACTGTCAGCGTGGAGACCCACAGCGGCCAAATGTTCAACATCCACTACGTGCTCACCTCCACCCTCCTGGCCATAGAGGGCTCGGACATTTACTACGGCCTGGGACAGCAGCGTGGCCACTGGCTCCACCTGGCCAGAGACATCAAGATCGACCTGCAGAAGGGTAAGGGTCAGCGAGCGGGAGAGATGGTGTTGCAGAGCAGATTTTGCATCATGTTATGGAGAACATCACGCGCTGTGTAGAGTCTGCTGATATGACATCTGCATTTTGTCACGGCGCATTTTGTCGTATGTGTGTGTGTGTGTGTGTGTGTGTGGACTATTCATGGACCGTGTGCTTCATTCATATACTGTGGTCTATGTTTCTCCTTCATAGACTGTAGTCTACATTCCTCTGTTTCCTGTTTTCAGGTCTGAGTCTAAAGTACACCAAGACAAGACGCACTAAATCTAAAATGAACTTTGCGCGCATCAAGGATATTGCTGTGCGAGGTCAAGGTCGTCTGGACAACCTGACCCTGGCGCGGTCGGCTCACATGGACCAGTTCTATGCTGCAGCCAACTGGCTGGTCAAACACCAGGATGACCGGGGCGGCTGGCCGATTATGGTAAGTAGGGGAGCGGGGATAGCTCAGTGGTTAGAGCGTCGGACTCGTGATCAAAAGGTCCCGGGTTCGAGTCCCGGCAGGAGCGGCGGGAGAATTTTCTTCTCCAGGGTCAACTTTCTGCGCTGACCCTTATTACAGTAGCATGTAAAAGATCCCGGTCATTCTGCCAAAAGTGCAGGTGGCAGGTTACACCTAAACACACATACACCCTACCTATGTGGCTTTGAATGAAGTGACACTGTAACCTGGTGCATGGTTCAATGGTGTACACAGAACTTGCGCCGAAACAGCAGCATTTCACGTGGCACCAGCCATGCAACATCCACAGAGCGCTACCAGTACACCACTTCCGTGGATATTAATAATACACGCTATAAAAGGATACAGTCACTCATTCAGAATCACATGCCAATGTGCGCAGTGAGTCTGCTCGAGAGCAGAGAATAGCGCTATATAAAAGTTATGAATAATAATAATAGGGCACAGGGACTAGATGTAGTGCTTCTCTCTCTCTCTCTCTCTCTCTCTCTCTCTCTCTCTCTCTCTCTCTCTCTCTCTCTCTCTGGTATAATAAAGGGGGCGGGGCAGGAATTAATGCCTGTGTAATGGTCTGTGCTGATCACTGATCCTGGTCAAACACCAGGATGACCGGGACGGCTTGCCGATAATGGTAAGTAGGGCACGGGGACTAGATGTAGTGCTTCTCTCTCTCTCTCTCTCTCTCTCTCCTTTTCTCTCTCTCTCTCTCTCTCTCTCTCTCTCTCTCTCTCTCTGGTATAATAAAGGGGATGGGGGCAGGAATTAATGCCTATGTAATGGTCTGTGCTGATCACTGATCCCGGTCAAACACCAGGATGACCGGGACGGCTTGCCGATAATGGTAAGTAGGCACGACTAGATGTAGGCCTCTCCCTCTCTCTCTCTCTCTCTCTCTCTCTCTCTCTCTCTCTCTCTCTCTCTCTCAGGTCTCTTGGTGTAATAAAGAGGGCATGGGCAGGAATTAATGCCTGTGTAAATGGTCTGTGCTTCTTTCAAGTGATATCCTTGTAGACTTACATTTATTACTGCTCTGGCCCAGCTTTACAGTGTTTATTTCAGATCTCAAGTTTGAGTTGTGAGCTTTATGTTTGCTTGTAGTGGAGGTGGTAATGTTATTGTAACCCTGCATTTTTTTTAAATAATAATAATAATAATAATAATTGTACATTTATCATGCGCTCATCAACGCCCTGAGCGCTCACGTGATACATATCAACCTAAATATGATATTCTATACACACTAGAGCACAGTCCTACCGAAACAATTTACTTAAGGTATTGTACGGAAAAACAAACAAACAAACACACGCACACACACACACACACACACACACACACACACACACACACACACAACACACACAACACACACACACACACACACACACACATGGTGGTGCTAGCGTCACTTGAGTCCTGCATCGGTTGTACAGATGCAGTGTGGATGGGCGATGACGTGTGGGTGGTGCTTGTGTTGCCAGGTGCGACGCAAGCTGCTGGAAGGGGTGATGGAACTGCCGCCCGGCTGGTACTCGGCCATGGCGCAGGGTCAGGCCATGTCCCTTCTGGTGCGAGCCTACCTCCTGACCTCTGACCCCCAGTATCTGACCTCCGCTGTGGATGCCATGAAGCTGTTTGAGATCAGCAGCGAGCAAGGCGGGGTGCTGGCCAAGTAAGTGAACAGGGATCACAGACTTTGTGGGCGTCGGTCTGGAATGTGCTCTGCCTGTAACGCATGTGTGTCTGGAATGTGTTCTGCCTCAGTGTAACACATGTGTGTCTGGAATGTGTTCTGCCAGTAACGCATGTGTGTCTGGAATGTGTTCTGCCTGTAACGCATGTGTGTCTGGAATGTGTTCTGCCTGTAACGCATGTGTGTCTGGAATGTGTTCTGCCTGTAATGCATGTGTGTCTGGAATGTGTTCTGCCTGTAACGCATGTCGGTCTGGAATGTGTTCTGCCTGTAACGCATGTGTGTCTGGAATGTGTTCTGCCTGTAATGCATGTCGTGTCTGGAATGTGTTCTGCCTGTAAGCATGTCGGTCTGGAATGTGTTCTGCCTGTAACGCATGTGTGTCTGGAATGTGTTCTGCCTGTAACGCATGTCGGTCTGGAATGTGTTCTGCCTGTAACGCATGTCGTGTCTGGAATGTGTTCTGCCTGTAATGCATGTCGTCTGGAATGTGTTCTGCCTGTAAGCATGTCGGTCTGGAATGTGTTCTGCCTGTAACGCATGTGTGTCTGGAATGTGTTCTGCCTGTAACGCATGTGTGTCTGGAATGTGTTCTGCCTGTAACGCATGTGTGTCTGGAATGTGTTCTGCCTGTAACGCATGTGTGTCTGGAATGTGTTCTGCCTGTAACGCATGTGTGTCTGGAATGTGTTCTGCCTGTAATGTTGTCTACAGTCAGTAATAATAATAATAATAACGGAACCTAGCCCCTACCTATCAAAATATAATAATAATGGAAATTTGTAAGCGCCCTACCTATCAAAATATATAATAATAATGGAAATTGTAAGCGCCCTACCTATCAAAATATAATAATAATAATGGAAATTTGTAAGAGCCCTACCAATCAAAAGATTTTAACAGCCCAAGGCATCCACACAAGCAAGAATAGCGACAACATGCTACAACATAAAATAAAAATTTAACAAAAATACACATTCACTTACTTCATAGCGCACACACACACACGCACGCACGCACGCACGCATGCACGCACACACACACACACACACACACACACCACACACACACACACACACACACACACACACACACACACACGCAAACAGGCATGCATGCAGCATGTACGCATCGATACAGGCAAGTCAACAGGAAATGGTGGTGGGGTTGGGGTACGATTCTTTTGAGACAGATGACAGACCTTTGAAAATGGGCTGTGAAACAGCCTGTTTTGCAAACAGCAGTGTAATAAATCATACTGTTACAGGTTTAAGTCAGTTTTGAAAACTGTGCTTGAATTTGTTCAACGTATTCCCAAAACACAAACATTAATTTTTAAAAAAACATTAATTTTAATCAGACAGTACAACATACGTTGTATTGTCTCATTACAAGTAGCATTTTTTTTGTCTTCTTCCCTTTTTAGCCGTTTGTGCATTTGGATCTTGTTTCAGAACGCTAGCAGTCAAGCCTGCGTGTTTAACGTGCCGTTGCCGAATGTTTGTGCAGATTCTTGGGTCACTACGACTGGTACGAGGAGTATCCCACAACCCCCAGCAGCTTTGTGCTCAACGGCTTTATCTACGCTCTCCTCGGCCTCTACGACCTGAAGGAGACTGCCCACGGGGAGGACGGCCAGATGGCTGGCCGACTGTACGAGGCGGGCATGAAATCCCTCAAAGCCATGCTGCTGATGTTTGACACCGGCAGCGACACCTTCTACGACCTGCGGCACGTGTCGCTGGGCATCGAGCCCAACCGCGCTCGCTGGGATTACCACACGACGCACATCAACCAGCTGCTGCAGCTGGTGATCATCGACGATGACCCGCTTTTCAAAACCACTGCACAGCGCTGGATGGGGTACATGAAAGGCAAGCGGGCTAGGCACAACTGAGACGCCGGTTCTCAACGCCGGGCAAGGTGCAGTGGAGACGTAGGGCCTCGACCGTTCGTTGAGACGCAACCGGGGTGTTTAGGTCACAAGACAGAGCTCCGGTGCGGCGCCTGAATATTCGGCATGACCCAGCCGAGTTGTCGGTCCAAAGCCTGAGCGTTTTGTGACGCAGGTGAGGCGTTGGATCCCAGGACGCAACTGAGATGTGTGGGGGCCTCAACATTCTGCAAAGATAAAGCAGAGGTGCTGGGCCCCAACATTCTGCAGGATAAAACAGCGGTGCGAGGCCCCATTATTCTGCACAACACAACTGAGGTGTGGGGTCCCAACATTCTGCAATATTCAGCAGAGGAGCTGGGCCCCAACATTCTGCAGGATAAAACAGCGGTGCGGGGCCCCATTATTCTGCACAACACAAATGAGGTGTGGGGTCTCAACATTCTGCAAGATAAAACAGCGGTGCGGGGCCCCATTATTCTGCACAACACAACTGAAGTGTGGGGCTCCAACATTCTGCAAGAGAGCTGAGATGAGGGGTTCCAAGACACAACTATCACCAAACTGTGAAGGGATGAGGCTCTGTCGCAATCCTGTTCAAGACGCTGCCTGCTTTGACAGGAAGGTGCTGGAACTGGTCTAAAGATGTGAACCACAGTGAAAAGTTCTGTGCTGAGACTAACACTGGTTGAAGTTGATAGCACCTCCAACACGATGCCTCTTGTGCTTAAGGTACAGCTGTGTGATAGTGCAACGATTCACAAACAACTGCATCTGAGAAAAAGAGCATTCACCCTCTTCCACATTCAACGGTAGTGCAACGATTTACAAACAACTGTCTACGAAAAAGAGCATTCACCCTCTTCCACATTCAATGGTTGTGCCCCATGTTGTATTCATTCAGGTGAACTACCAGTCAACATTGTGCTTGAATCAGCTGTCCAGTGTGTCTGTTGCGTTGATGGATGCGTGTTGCTGTTACAACATGCTGCTGTTGTATGCATGTCACTTTGCAGAGTTCTCCAAACATCCAAGGAAAAGCCATGCTAGTGGTGCATATTGGTGCAGTGTCTGTGACAAACGATAAACACAGACACACACACAGTGCAAAGGAAAACGTGGCAATTGAAAGTGGGCTGGATTGCATCTCCAGTGAAGACTATTACGTCATGGGTTGATGACTACCTCTTGTGGAAAACGAGTGGACTGCAGAATAGTACACTTCCAACATGGAGGTGGACAAACTCTACGAAATGTCTCCAACATTTTTAACTGATACTAGTGATAGCATGCACAACAGTATAGTAATTGTGTTTTATTATGTTGATTTTTAAGGAAGAATTAATTTGTGCTGTCATAGCATTATGTGGCTGTTGCATTCTCATTTTTAATGGTTCCAAGCTTCTGATCTGTTCTAAGAATTCAAATCATGGTTTGAATTTTGCCAAATGTTTCTTTTCTTTTTTATTTCCATGAGGGTTTTTTTGAGTTTTTTTTAAAATTTGTTTTTAGTGCAAACTCTGTTGTGAAGGGTAATGTTCAGTGTTGTGAAGTTTTCTTTGCCACAAGCCTTGTGTTCTCTTAACTGTTTGCATCTCAGGGCAGCTGTGAAATCTTCCGTCTTCATTCTCTTTTTGTTTTCTTTTCAAAGGCTTTGGGGTGTTTGTCCCCCCCCTCCCCCCCCCCCCCCCCCCGCCCCCTCCCGAACCTTGTGGAATACACAGGCTAGGAGGCCTACCTAGCCACCAACCAACTGTACAAGCTATGAGGCCTACCTAGCCACCAACCAACTGTACAAGCTATGAGGCCTACCTAGCCACCAACCAACTGTACAGGCTATGAGGCCTACCTATCCACCAACCAACTGTACGACAGATGTACGTATTCCACCTCTAACAGATCATCGTGGTTGGAATGGAGAAGCTTTCCAGTGTCCTGTGGTGTAAATTTCTTGACATTTGGTTTCTTGTACACCTCACAATCAACATTTTCATTTTTGATTTCGGTCGTTTGCAGGCAGACTTGCACTTTCTTCAAAAACGACAGGACAGTGCAGTCACTTGGTGCATTTTGGTTCTTATCACTGTGTTATTAAATATCTCATGCGTGATATGATGGACTATCACTGTCTAAGAGTATTCAGACGTCGCGTTAAAAGGATAGGAAAACACTCGCCCGGGTTTTCTATGTTCCGAACCAGAGTGCATGGCTGTTCCGATGCTGAGCTGTGCCATGTTCCGATCCAGAGTACAGTCGGGGCGATTTTTCTTCTTGCCAATTAGTATAAGCCATGCCAGACAAGTTGTCAACGAGGTCGGAAGATTCGGTCTTACAGATGGAGTCGAATGGAGTCAAATAACGTCAATCTTATCGAACTACTTCGTCAGTTTTCGCCGAGTGGATATATTACACCTCGTCGAAACAATGACATATCCTCGTGTCATGTTGAGTAAAAACTGAATAACAAATAACGGACTTTGCAACAAATACCTACTTTGAACACAAACCATATAAAAATGCAATCCTTTCGAGCGTTTGTGGCGTGATTAGCAAATTAATTGATAATAACAAGAGGATCGGACATGTACTGTTCTCTTTTTTTAATTTATATTATATATATAATTATATCTAAATTTTAGCATACTTTTCAAAACAATTAATCAGAATTAGTTCAGTTCTTCAAAAGGATTAGATCTCAGCAAATAACTCTCTCTCTCTCTCTCTCTCTCTCTCTCTCTCTCTCTCTCTCTCTCTCTCTCTCTCTCTCTCTCTCTCTCTCTCTCTCTCTGTGCATCATCCCCCCCCCCTTCAAATATATGTATTCATCTTTCACAGTTATATCACAAGTTTGAGTTAGTTGCACTGTCAGACCCCAAACAGCCCAGCAGAGGCACGCGTGGAGTGCGACAGCATTTCAAGACAGGTGAGACAAAGATACTGCCACACATAGGGCTTGGTATTGACGTAGAGTGAAGCAGTACATCTCGTGCCATTCTGGTGCCTGCAGATAGCATCACAACATTGCCAAAAACAGAAGGACAATTTTATGTTTTCGGCAGTCTGTACGAATTTTTAAAATGAAGATCTTTTGAACAAATTTACAATCCCGCAAACCGAAATTTGCTATGTAAATGTGTTTTGACTGCAGTCTGTTGCAGGGTGAGCTAGGCTACGTTTAATGTCTTCAGATAAGTTTGAAAGAATCTGCCACAGCCTCTGCTAGACTGTTGAGACTATCGGTACGGCGGTACCGGCAATAAAAAAATTAATTAAAAAATTCGGCACCAACCCTCAGTCAGCCAGTACAGTCAACATTGCCTAGACCTAATATTACAATGTGTTCGCGAGTTTTATCACATTTGTTTCTTTCAGTATGTGTATGCGCCACAGTGCTGATGTTGGCAAGACAATCGATCTTGTAGCCGACTGATGACTCACCTTTACAGACTGTAATCAAACTAACTTTTTACTACTAATACGATACGAAGTGATGCTTAATGTCCTCGGATGTCGGCTGACATATTAGGGACAAGCTGAGACCAATGCCGAAGCATGGTTCAATAAATCTTTACGTCCACGGAAGCCAGAAGGCTCGTTAGGACGGACAGCCCAGGACGGCCACCTCGACTCTCACACAGCTCCTGAACTATGTTTATTGCTAATTTTGGCTTCATTTGCTATATAGCTGGTGGTTTTTATGGTTTTCTCAGCTGTTTCAATAGATTCTTCGTTTGAAGCGGACGATGATACACACGATTTGGTCGGGGTGGGCGAAAGAAACAAAACGAGAACAGAACAACTGTAGGCTTCGTTACGGCACACTGACACAGTTCGATCTAGAATGAAAGCGGAGCGGGGAAGAATCGTTCAGCACAGGCCACAGCTGCTTTATCCAAACAGAAAAGAAACGGTCCGGTAGCTGTCTTGTGGCCAGCACTCATACTTTGGGACCTGTCAATTTGAGGAGGTGGGGGGGGGGGGGGGTCACTTTTAGCATGCGACACGCGCGGCTTCTGGTATGACTGAGCGTTCATGGTTTTGCTTGCTGATTAACACCGATCTTGTTTAGCCGGAGCTTCCACTTGCTTTAGACCCAGTGTACAGAGTATCTCCAACAAGTCACACAAAGCGCTCAGTTTCAGCCGATACTTGGTACCAGCGACTTTATTTTTCACCGGTAGGGAAACATTTCAACTTTCCACTGATATAGTCAGACTGATCGGTTAGTTAAAATAAAGAATGTAAACGGCTATAATGTCGTTTCCTCTATATAGTAGGCTATGCTATATAATTCTGTATAACACACACACACACACACACACACACACACACACACACACACACACACACACACTGTGTTGTGATGGTTGTGTGTGTGTATCTCCGTCATTTTTTTAATTTATTTTTTTAATCCGACGCCGGATCTGGACTACTTTCGCGATCTTCGTGACACCTTTTCAATCGCGCTATTCTCAAATTCAGAGTGGTCGCCAGGGGTCGCGCTGAGCATACACCTTGGAATTAGTGCTCAAAGCGAAATTGATGGAGTTCACGACTCTATAAAGTGAGCAGACGAAAATAGTAAAACGACACAAAAAAGTGGATACGTTCAGTAAATATGCCGTTCATAAAGAGTGTGAATAGATCGGAACATAGTACGCGGCATGATGAGCAGACGATGTCGGCAAACCCAGTTCTTGTCAACCGCGGGATTGGTAACGAGATGAAGTTGAAATCGAGGCTGCCGCCATTTTCTCTCTTCGTATTTGATGTCAACGCGCGTTTTGTTTACGGCTTCGTAGTCGTCTACATTTGAGTAAATTCTGATACACGCGGACAGTTAGACTAGGCACATTGGGTTGTTTCAGACTCCATGTTCGGGATTGACCGGAAATTATCACTGATATTGTGATAAGTTTAGCAGGATACGCGATTTCTCACTGGCCAGGCTAATAGGGAGACCGATTATTTTTCAAGGTATGGGTTCGTAAGGATTCGGTTCAAATAAATCATTGGCATTCTTCGGAAAAGTATGCGAATTTTATTCAGATGCACAGGGCGCTACCGACTATAACGCGCATAGATCAGTGATTGGGGGGAGGGTGTATCGCCATACAGACCAAAATAACGGCAGCTTGCGCGTTTATTTCGTCGTCCAGATTCCGCCCTTCATTGACTGGACTTGTGGTGGCGGGCAGGAGTCCGGAGCCACAGCTGAGATCACACGGAGTTTGCAAATCGATCTTGTGTTGAGTGACGCGGCAGCCATCAGTGAGCGGTAACTTGCTGACTCGATGTTCAGTCATTTTGCGTATGGTGACGTGGCGATGTGGCCAAAATGCTTACGGCACCCGAAAATGCAATATTTACGCAAAATTTTGCAGTGAGCGCGACCCCCGGTCGCAGTGGGGTGAGGTGTGAGAGGGGGGGAAAGATAGGGGAGGAAGAGAGAGGGGGGGGAGACATGGGAGAGAGAGAGTTCGTGCGTGTGTGAGAGAGAGATTTGCTGAGATCTTTTCCTCTTGAAGAGCTGAACTAATTGTGATTAATTGTTTTGTAAAGTTGATATAATTATATTTTTTATATAAAAAACGAAAAAGGACACCCGTCCGATCCTCATGTTATTATCAATTAATTTGCTAATCACGTCACAAACACTCGAAAGGATTGCATTTTTGTATAGTTTATTGTTGCAAATTCCATTATTTGTTATTCAGTTTTTACTCAACATGACACGAGGATATGTTATTGTTTCGATGAGGTGTACTATATCCACTCGGCGAAAATTGACGAAGTAGTTCGATAAGATTGACGTTATTCAACTCCATCCGTAAGACCAAATCTTCCGACCTCGTTGACAACCTGTCTGTCATGGCTTATACTAAATGCCAAGAAGAAAAATCGCCCCGACTGTGCTCTGGATCGGAACATGGCACAGCTCCACATTGGAACAGCCATGCACTCTGGTTCAGAACATAGAAAACCCGGGCGAATGTTTTCCTATCCTTTTAACACAACTTCTAAATACTCTTAGACAGTAATAGTTCATCATATCACGCATGAGACATTTACTAACATAGTGACAAGAACCAAAATGCATCTAGTGACTGCACTGTCTTGTCATTTTTTAAGAAAGTGCAATTTTGCCTGTAAATGACCAAAATCAAAAATGAAAATGTTGATTGTGAGGTGTACAAGAAACCAAATGTCAAGAAATTGACACCACAGGACATGGGAAAGCTTCTCCGTTCCAACCATGATGATCTGTTAGAGGCGCAGTACGTACTTTTGACGTAAATCAGTGTAGTTTACCTGGTTCGAAGTTTTGCTTCTGCCTGCTCGGGCTGGGCCTCGCTGTAACAGGAAGCTCCGGCTGAGAACTTCAGAACTTGGATACACGGTGTGGCATGGGTTGCCCAACGTCTGCTGACTTGTTGCAGATGATTAACGATGGCCAACATTTAATGAAGGAATTTATATATCTTCTTGGTGGTGGTGGTGGTTGTCGGTGCTGTTTCAGTCTCCTTGGTCAGTGCAGGTCTGGGTTCTTAAAGCTGTGCTGATAGTGATATTGTGGTGAAAGAGACTTTATGGTGTCACAGAATCCTGTAAGACACATACTAGGTAAACGCAGTGAATGAAGTACACAAACTAGATAAGAAAATTGCTGGTTGGCAGTTAGACTTGTGAAAGTTGGAGATTGGCAAGCAGCCTTCAAGAGATCCGTGCCGAGTAAGAGAACTGAGAGAGGAGTTCAAAGAGCGAGTAGGAAGGACTAGGAGGCTGAACAGTCCAATTGCCACAGCAAGATTTCTCTGCTAATAAGATCCAAATACAAAAAGGTTCAAAAGAACACTTATTTATTATGACACAGGCACACAATTATGCAAATTTTTGGGGGAAATCCCCTTCATCAAGCCACAAAACGATACTTAACAGTTAAACAGTTAAAAATGATGAAAAATGAGAAGGAAAAAAATCCTTTTATTTTTATTTTTTTATTTTTTGGTTGATCTGTTGTCGCTTGTAGGAAGATTGTAGGCATGAATCTCTGCTAATAAGACTTAAGAGGACTGAGAGAAGACTAAGAACAAGTGAATATGTGTATAATATTAATAAGTAGGAGACTGATCAGTTAGGTTACCAGAGCTACATTTCTATGCTGAGTAAGCCTCCGAGCAAGTGAATACCCCGCCCCCACCCCCACCCCAGGTAAGTGTTAGGTGACCGTAACCTGCCTGGTGCAGTTCACATCGTGGACTCTGTAACTTTGTCTGGCACTTGTTTTCCGATGGAGTATTCATGTTTGCCTGTTGACTTTGGTTGTGCATATTTATCAACATTCCACCGCTCATGGAAACAGGCCACACTTTCATTTTGATGTACAATACAATACAAACACACCCTTTGAATAATTATCGTCTTCTCCTTTTTTTTGTTGCAGCGACCCCTACCTCATCCAGTGCTGGTGTTGTGGGAGTGTAGAAGAGCTGGCCTCATTTTTGTCTCAATTTTTGTTTCAACAGATTGTTACCAATCACCCCCCCCCCCCCCCCCCCCCCCCCCCAACCGACCCACCCCTTGATTGCTTCAGCTTATGAACAGTTACCTTGAGTGTAGCATAAGTGAATCAGTTACAGTGCTTTTTCATTGGCCCTGTTCAGTGGAGCCGTCTCGGCAGCATGTGGTTGGGACCATCTCAGTGACTTGTTCCTTGCAGACAATGGTCTTTAAGGAACTAGAACAGCAGGAAGGACTACAGCTGAGCAGATATTCACCGTAAAGAAGAATTTGAGCCGAAAAGGTTCCACTGAACCGAGTCAACGAACTGGTCATTAATGCAGACACATTTAACTTGCTGAGTGAATGCAGTTTTGAGTAGGTGTAGACATGCTGCTTCTTTTTTGTGTCAGGGACTCGTTGCTTGTGAGGGGTTTTGAGCGCATGTTTGAGGCTGGTTTGTCTGGCAGGTTTGACGTGGGTGTGCAGATGCAGCTAGAAACTTCGCTAGTCAGCCAGCTCCAAAAGCTCAGTGGTGCTAAGTGGTCATTTGGTGTTGACAGAAGTCTTCTTCCATCATTATGGCTGTGGTTTAGGGTGGCAAAATTGCTTGCATGCCCATGAGACAGGTGTTCAGTTTGGAACACCCAACACTTAGTTTTGTGCTGTTAAGAATGGTAGCCTGTGATGCATTCGCAGTTGGATGATATATACCATAATCAAAATCTCACAGATAAATTGGTTCATCAAGCATACAGATACCCCTTGACGAAATTGAAAATATTTCTGTATATGTACATGTTGAAAATTGGTATTACGATATTACTATTAGTGTTTGTGTTCATATCAGAATTGATACATGTAATGTGTTGAAGTGGGGAGTTTCTGAAATGGAAACTGCATAAAGATTGATAGAATGTTTAGTGCTATGTATGTATACATGTTCATGTGTGTGTATGTGTGTGTGCGTGTGTGTAATGTTCAGTACTTTATATGAATTAATTTCTGAGAACCTTTTTCTTCACAGTTGTGTTTGTTCACTGTATTGAATTTTACTCTTTTTGTTGTTGATTCACGTCCAAACTCTACATCATGTGTTTGCACGTCATTTATTATGTAGGGAGAGAGAGAAAAAATCAGGTCTTATTTATTTGAAAGAAATACCCTTTAATTTTGTTGTTGATCAGATCATCATTATAGAGATTACATTTTCAGTTACAGAGTGCATCCTTTTCTCAACAAGTGCTTAAAATTGGTTTGATGATGTATGCGTTGTACATTTTAGTGCATTTTAGCACTGTGGATGGTTGTGATATTGACAGAAAGATAGGTGTTGATGTGAGCAGCAACGCGAGAGAGAGAGAGAGTATTGGAGCATGCTGCTGAGTGATGCAGTGACAAGGCCCCATGTTTGATGTACCCGGCCCTGTGTTTGATGTACCCGGCCAGATAGGCTGTTAGGACAGAGGTTCACGCCGCAGCGGTCTGACTTGAGTATGCTGTGTGTGTACACAGCAGTAACTAGTCTGTGTGGGAACGGTCGTTGCTGCGGGGAAGGGGGTGGGGATGGCATGAAAGACTGCTGTTTGAGTGAGGATGTGTTGTGTCACGTGATGAAGTGATGGGGACAAGCGTTAAGGGGGGGGGGGGGGGGGGGGGGGGGTCTAACTGCTTGGATGAAGGATACTCAGATTAATGCAGGCATCACCAGGGCCAGGCTATAGGGCTTTTTGTACCTCATTTCAGCAGCATTGATGCAGGCATCACCAGGGCCAGGTTGTAGTTGTTGTTTTTCCCTTTCTTTCTTTCTTTCTTGTACCTTGTTTCAGCAGCATTTCGGGTGTCCATCACTTTTGTGAGGGTGCTGCGCCAGTTTGCAGATGTGGGGAAACAGTAGAGACAGCAGTGTGGTGTTGATCAACTCTACATGGCTGATTTCATGTTCATCCCCACTCTCTTCACAGTCTTCCACTAGAAACAGATCTCATAGCACATGGTAGACTGGCCGTGAAATATGTATATGCCATCTGTTTTTCTTGCCATCATCTAAATTGTAGAAAACTTGGTGAATATGAAGTAGCAGTTGCAACCTATTGAACAGTTAATCAAAAGATTGACAGGTAAATTGTCAGTGGATGTGCACAGTGAATGGGTCAGTGGATATGAACAGTAAAAGGGACAGACTGGGTCAGTGGATGTGAATAGTGAAAGGGTCAGTCTGGGTCAGTGGATGTGAACAGTGAAAGGGTCAGACTGGGTCAGTGGATGTGAACAGTGAAAGGGTCAGACTGGGTCAATGGCTGTGAACATTGAAGGGTCAGACAGGGTCAGTGGATGATGGACATGAATGGGGGTATTGGATTACTTGGATAGTGGAAGTCAGTGAGTCACTGGAGATGGGCCTACAGTGAAAGGGTCAGACTGGGACAGTGGATGGGGACAGTGGGTCATTGAATGCAGCCAGTCAAAGGTCACTGGATGCTGAAGACGGAAGGGTCAAACTGGACGTCAAGAGTGAAAAAATTAGACTGGATATCACAACAGTGAAAAGGTTAGTCTGGATGTTACAACAGTGAAAAGGTTAGACAGTAAAAAGGTTAGACTGGATGTCACAACAGTGAAAAGGTTAGACTGGTTGTCACAACAGTGGGGCGTAGAAAGTGAGTGAAGTGTCCTGTACACAGTGTCAAACATTGCCCAACTTTCTGCCGCAGAAATACACACTAGGCTCTCACACAACACAGATGCTTTTTTGCAGCAAGCACATCAGAATTGTCAAGGAAGTGAACAGTCATGTCATCGGGTCACAGACCTCAGGTCTGGGTCATTGTGTTGCCTTGGGTTCAGTGATTTTTCTTGATGATGACAGTTCGTCACCGCAGACTCTTGGATGAGATGAAGTGTAAAATAATTATTTTGGTGATGGCATTGTTAAGTGTGTGGTGCCGTATGTGACCATGAATGAGCTGAGAATACTTTTGATGATGATCTTCAAATTGTTGTCTGTCACATTCATATATTTTATTAATATGTCCTGGTATTTTTATTTGCGAGTGGCATATCATCGATTGTCTTTTGCTCTGAATTGATTGAGTTTGATTTTATGTGTCGTCAATTTTTCCCTTCACCTGCCGTTGGTAAGATTTGATGTTTTTTGCTGTCATTTATTCCTTTCTGTGTCACTGCTCTTGAAGGGGGTGGTGCTAAAAAGTGATACCATTTTGCTTCAAGTTGGGGTTCGGCTTGCGCTAATCCACAGCTTGTGTCAGGTTTTCTTCAGGTGATCTCTTTTAGCCCATTGGATTGGACATTTTAGGGCGAATTTGGAAAGATTTGTTGTTATATGGACGGGGTTTTTTGCTTTTGTTTTCAGTCTTTTCCCTCTCTCAGTCCTTAAGAAATGGAGCAGTATCTGTTCTGTGATTGTAAACGTACAGGGCAAAAGTGAATGTGTTCTGATCAGTGTGCATGTTCTGGTAGAAGTCAACGCACAGGGCAAAAGTGAATGTGTTCTGATCAGTGTGCATGCTCTGGAAGAAGTCAACGTACAGGGCAAAAGTGAATGTGTTCTGATCAGTGTGCATGCTCTGGAAGAAGCCAGTATTTAGCTCCACTTTTTTCTCCCTTTTAATTTTTATTATTATTTTTTAATCACCACTTTTTGACCTTTTTCATCGTGGTTTTGACTTGCATTGAGATCTTCTACTTCTAGTTTCCGTTTTTCTGATGCAATTTCTAGGCCAAAGGCCAAACTGGAAGTTAACCCTTCCTGCAAGGTCATTTTGAATAAAGATGAACTGCTCTAGATGTATCAGTGACGTACTGTGATACGTTTCTGATACAACAGAGCTGTTCAAAATGTTTTAGCAGTGTGAATAATTGAAGTTTTACAACGTTACTTTTTGCAGGCTGCAGTAGTTTTCTCCAGCCTTATTTCATCACCTCTATACTTTCATTCAGGATTTTTTTTTTTTACAGGTTGTGTGGAGATAGAAATAATCATAGGGGAAAAAATCTGTTTCAGATTAATTTGCTGAATGTAGTTGTTTCCCTATCTCG
The DNA here is from genome assembly GCA_018857735.1 of Alviniconcha marisindica. Classification (NCBI taxonomy): domain Eukaryota; kingdom Metazoa; phylum Mollusca; class Gastropoda; family Provannidae; genus Alviniconcha; species Alviniconcha marisindica. The sequence continues at coordinate 1,243,760 of JABMCL010001223.1, read as the reverse complement.
AAGGTCCTACATTTTCTTCAGTTTTGTGTGGGCCAGCTGAACCTCTTTTACTGTTTCAGGTGAACTTGCTGCAATGTCTGGCACAATGAGTGAACAGATGGATAGACTGATTTGTGGTCGAGTTCAATTTTTTCTCTTTCAATACAAGGGATATACTTTAGTTTTCACCGTTTCATACCAGTTAAAAATGTGAGTGAGTATGTGTGAGAGAGATAGAGATGTGGTGGTATCAGGCGAGGATGACTGTATTCATGGTAACGTGGAGGAGTGGAATTGTGTGAGATGTGATGGTATCAGGCGAGGATGACTGTATTCATGGTAATGTGGAGGAGTAGAAGAGTGTGAGATGTGATGGTATCACATCAGGTGAGGATGACTGTACATCAGCTATGTGGAGGATGACAGTAGCCATGGTAACATGCAGGCATGTAAGCACGCTGTGTGGTCACATATTGTGATACTCTCCATAGCTGTCTAATTAATTAAGATTTTAAATAATGCATTCCATTTGTGTCCATACTGTGACCTGGGTGAAGCTTACTGACAGTTGTAACATTGTTGCCAGTGTACACATGCGGACATGCCATCCTGTGCGCACTCCTCTTCTTCAGGCTTGTCAGCCTGCAGTCCCAAACCCACTCATTTTCACGCTCCTCCAGCCACTGTTCTTCTCACCCATCCAGCTGCTGTCCCACACCCACTGTTCTTCTCACCCATCCAGCTGCTGTCCCACACCCACTGTTCTTCTCACCCATCCAGCTGCTGTCCCACACCCACTGTTCTTCTCACCCATCCAGCTGCTGTCCCACACCCACTGTTCTTCTCACCCATCCAGCTGCTGTCCCACACCCACTGTTCTTCTCACCCATCCAGCTGCTGTCCCACACCCACTGTTCTTCTCATCCATCCAGCTGCTGTCCCACACCCACTGTTCTCACCCATCAAGCTGTTGTCCCACACCCACTGTTCTCACCCATCCAGCTGCTGTCCCACACCCACTGTTCTTCTCACCCATCCAGCTGCTATCCCACACCCACTGTTCCTCTCACCCATCAAGCTGTTGTCCCACACCCACTGTTCTCACCCATCAAGCTGTTGTTCCACACCCAGTGTTCTCATCCATCAAGCTGCTGTCCCACACCCACTGTTCTCACCAATCAAGCTGTTGTCCCACACCTACTGTTCCTCTCACCCATCAAGCTGCTGTCCCACACCCACTGTTCTTCTCACCCATCAAGCTGCTGTCCCACACCCACTGTTTCTCTCACCCATCAAGCTGCTGTCCCACATCCACTGTTCTTCTCATCCACCAAGCTGCTATCCCACACCCACTGTTCTTCTTACCCATCAAGCTGTTGTCCCACACCTGCGAGTTTTCTCACTTACAGGCTGCTGTCCCACATTGTTCGCACCCATCAACCCCACTGTCCCACTCCCACTCCTGAATTACTCACTCCCCTGCCCCTCATCACTCTGAATTACTCTCTCCCTGCCCCTCATCACTCTGAATTACTCTCTCCCTGCCCCTCATCACTCTGAATTACTCTCTCCCTGCCCCTCATCACTCTGAATTACTCTCTCCCCCTGCCCCTCATCACTCTGAATTACTCTCTCCCTGCCCCTCATCACTCTGAATTACTCTCTCCCTGCCCCTCATCACTCTGAATTACTCTCTCCTTGCCCCTCATCACTCTGAATTACTCTCTGCTCTGCCCTTACTCTGGAATTAAATCTCACCGCTCGCACCCATCACACTCGCAATACCCACACCCACCCACCACCACACTCACACACGTCTCGTCCCTTTGCCCCTTCACACTCAGTGAATTAGGTTCTTTGTCCTCATCAACCTAAAACGTTGATGCACTCGTGAATTACTTCACTCCATTGCCACCCAGCACTCTGGATTACTGATCTACCTGCACTCAATAAACTGAATTATTTTCTCTACCGCGGCAGCACGAATACCTCTCTTTCCCCTCATCACTCTGAATTGTCCTTCACATTGGTCTCTTACCCTGATTACTACTCTCCCTGCCCCTCCTCACTCTGAATTACTCTCTCCTGCCCCTCATCACCTGAATTACTCTCTCCCTGCCCCTCATCACTCTGAATTACTCTCTCCCTGCCCTCATCACTCTGAATTACTCTCTCCCTGCCCCTCATCACTCTGAATTACTCTCTCCCTGCCCCTCATCACTCTGAATTACTCTCTCCTGCCCCTCATCACTCTGAATTACTCTCTCCCCTTTGCCCCTCATCACTCTGAATTACCTCTCTCCCTGCCCCTCATCACTCTGAATTACTCTCTCCTGCCCCTCTCACTCTGAATTACTCTCTCCCTGCCCCTCATCACTCTGAATTACTCTCTCCCTGCCCCTCATCACTCTGAATTACTCTCTCCCTGCCCCTCATCACTCTGAATTACTCTCTCCCTGCCCCTCATCACCCTGAATTACTCTCTGTCTTCTGCCTACTGCCGGGAAGGTTTTTGTTTTGTTTTTAAATGCATGCACACGCACGAGCACACACACACACACACACACACACACACACACACACACACACACACCACCACACACACACACACACACACACACACACACACACACAGAGTCTCGTTCCCTCTGCCGAGCCCTGTGTGCACACTGTCAGGAATGCGGACAACTGTAGGTGGTCATTGTCACATATCTGATGCAACACGTGAATAAAGTGTGATGATTGTCACTAGCAGTGTATTGACTGATCAACAGATACCATTACAGACACGGCCAGGACCTCTGGCATTAGGCTGGATACGAGGTCTGTTACTCTTAAAATAAACATTAGGTCTGTTTGTACATACTGACTTGATTGGTTCATCATTATTCCGCGGCAGGCACAAAAATAGCCTCTTCTTTCCCCTGGCAACAATACGAGTATATAGTAAGTGGAGCGCCTGATATAGTTATGGGTATGTGCGTGTACCACTAGATCTATAACTGGACAACCCCCCGCCTCCCCCACTCTTATTTTTTCCTCTCCTTTTCTCAGGTATAATTTCCATTTTTTGTTCTCACTCTTCTCATCCTCTCTCTCTCTCTCTCTCTCTCTCTCTCTCTCTCTCTCTCTCTCTCTCTCTCTCTCTCTCTCTCTCTCTCCCCCCTCACTCTCTAAGCTTCCTCTCCCGCCTTCTGACATAATTTAGGTTTATTTCTCTTTGGACTTTAGACATTTTTGCAGGATTCTAGGGTTCGTGTTAGTTTCTTTCTCGTGCATTTGTTTTCTTCTCAAACGTGAAATTTTTATTTGAATGTAGGTATGTCCTCTGTCCTGAGGTGACCCTGTGTGGTTGACAGGACATTAAAATCCAATTACTACTACTACTACTACTACTACTCATTTCAGCTTTTAATCCTAAAGCCAGGTGCTGTGACGGTTTTTCTTTCTTGGCTTCCTGTTTTCCCCAGTGCTGCCGATGTTCAGTTGCGGTGGATGTATGGCTGGTGCACGAGACTCTTTCGCTGTTTGTTGTCCATCACATCAAATGATTTATATATATATACAAAAATATGTTTTGTTTGATATTAGATTGCTAATGAGACTTGTATATATATATATATAATGCATAGGAATTGTTATTTTCTAATTGACGATTGCTTTAAATGCTCTGTTATTAGCGAAGATTTATGTGAATATGTATATTGTTTAGCACATCTTCAATGTGCAGAGAAATGCGGGGGGGGGGGGGGGGGGGGGGGGGGGGGGGGGGGGGGGGGGATGCTTATGTCTGTGTGTATCTGTGTTGGTGGCTGTGACTGCGTGAAAAGAAATGTTACCTTGATCACAGAAATACATTTTTGGGTTTAATTACTTTGTGTGTCCTTTTCAATGTGGAAGTTTGGTGTGTGTGCGTGCGTGTTGGGGGGGGGGCGGGGGGGAGGGATGCATGTGTGTGTATGTCTGTGGCGATCTTGCTTGCTCTTGTAGAAAACATTAATGAACGTAATCATAGAAAACATAGTCAAACACAGGCGCGCGCACACACACACGCACGCACGCGCACACACACACCACGCAAACGCACCACACAAACGCACGCAGGCACACACACACACACACGCACGCACGCGGCCAAGTAGGACGTCAAAAGAAATAAAAGAGACTATACTGGTTTGAAAAAGGCCAGTTTGAAGACTAGTTTTAAAGGCAGGGGTGCACGAGCTGTGATGGAGAATGAAACAGAGAGAATTCAAGATTTGTACATCAGAAAACCTATTACTGGTCAAAATACTGTTAAAAGAGGTAAGCGTTAAGGCTAGATTTGAAGGCAGGGAGGGAAGCGCTGTGACGGAGAGCGAAAGGAAGAAAATTCCAGGTTTGTGCGGCACCGAATTCAAACACACACACACGAAGGCACAGCAGAAGGCACGACCACCATGCTGTTTTCTTTCGAAGGTGAGGGTGCGAAAAGCTCTCTCTGTTGAAGAAGAATGCAGAAACCTAGAAGGGACAGGGACATAACATAAAACAAACAGCAATTTTAGTCAAATACTCCAAAACTGGAGCCCCACCCACCCTTCCTGAATTCTGTTAGGACAGAGAGCAGTGAGAATAATGCTATGGGACGTCAAGAGTTAAGCCCCAACAGAAAGGGAAGATAATGTGGAACAGACGAAAGCGCCCGGGGGTGGGGATGGGTCGTCAAAGGATGAAAATTATTCATGCAATCTACTCCACTCTGATCTTCTGTGGCTGCTTGCACAAGGTAGATGGACTGACTGATGGTCAGGGATAGCGAGCTGAGCCCTTTGGGATCACCGGAGATTGCTGCAGTGTCCTGCGGGCATTGGCCTGTGTCCTACGTGTCCGCCATCTCAGTCCTATATGGCTCCCCATGTCCGCCATCACAGGCCGTATGGTTGCCTCTGTCCGCCATCACAGGCTGTATGGTTGCCCGTGCCCGCCATCATGGCATTGGCCTGTCAGGGATAGCGAGCTGATCCCTTTGGAATCACCGTTGATTGCTGCAGTGTCCTGCGGGCATTGGCCTGTGTCCTACGTGTCCGCCATCACAGGCCGTATGGCCGTATGACTGCCCGTGTTCGCCATCATAATGCCGTATGGCTGCCCGTGTTCGCCATCATAAGCCGTATGGCTGCCCATGTTCGCCATCACAGTCCGTTTGGCTGCCCATGTCCGCCACCACAAGCCGCCCGTGCCCACCATCACAGGCCGTATGGCTGCCCGTGTCCGCCAATATAAGCTGTATGGCTGCCCGTGTCCGCCATCACAAGCCGTATGGCTGTCCATGTCCGCCACCACAAGCCCCTCGTGTCCGCCATCACAAGCTGTATGGCTGCCCGTGTCCTCCATCACAGGCCGTATGGCTGCCAATGTCCGCCATCATGGTATTGGCCTGTGTCCTACGTGTCCGCCATAACAAGCCGTATGGCTGCCCGTGTCCGCCATCACAAGCCGTATGGCTGCCCGTGTCCGCCATCACAAGCCGTATGGCTGCCCGTATCCGCCATCACAAGATCACAAGCCGTATGGCTGTCCGTATCCGCCATCACAAGCCGTATGGCTGTCCGTGTCCGCCATCACAAGCCGTATGGCTGCCCACGTCCGCCACCACAAGCCGCCCATGTCCGCCATCATAAGCCGTATCGCCTACGGTAGCTATCACCTGGCATGCTTGTAAATACAAGGTACATAAACTCCACCAGAGATACATCCTCCACCAGAAGTACATCCTCTGGTGGAGTTTATGGTATTTACACGCATGCCAGGTGAGAGTTACCGTAGGCGACTCAGGTCTTCGTTGTTGTACTTGTGTTACGTATTTCGAGCGCTGATTATCTCCCTTGTGTGTTGATTCTGTGTTGATTCTGCACGAGTATTCTGGGCCTCGTTCTAATTCAGATTATGGAGAACAATGAAGACAGATAAAGCAAGCACTTGCAAAGAACAGGGAACAATGAAGACAGACAATGCATAGACTAGAACAATACAGAGAACAACGAAGACAGTCAATGCATACACTTGCAAAGTGTAGAGAATTTTGAAAGTACGTGTATGTATGACAAGGCATGCAGGCAATGAATGTACCACTTTCAAAGGACGCGCATAAAGGAAAAGGAAGAGAGACGATATACAGGCCTTCAGGGAGTACGGGATGATAGAAGGTTATGATGACCCCCCCCCCCCCCCCCCCCCCCCCCCCCCCCCCTCGCGTGAGCCGGCTTGCCAAGCATTAGGTTGGTAAGCAGAAGGGATTCGGTTCGAGTCCATTTCGTCTCTCTTCAAAAGTTGTCGTTTATGGACACTTCTTTGTGATTTTGCCCCCCCCCCCCCCCCCCCCCCCCGCTTCAAAAGTTGTCGTTTATGGACACTGTCTTTTGTGATTTTGCCCCCCCCCCCCCCCCGCTTCAAAGTTGTCGTTTATGGACACTGTCTTTGTGATTTTGCCCCCCCTCCCCCCCCCCCCCCCCACGCTTCAAAAGTTGTCGTTTATGGACACTGTCTTTGTATTTTGCCCCCCCCCCCCCCTCCCCCCCGCTTCAAAAGTTGTCGTTTATGGACACTGTCTTTGTGATTTTGCCCCCCTCCCCCCCCACGCTTCAAAAGTTGTCCGTTTTTTTGCCCCCCCCCCGCTAAAGTTGTCTAGAATGTCTTTGTGATTTTGCCCCCCCCCCCCCCCCCCCCCGCTTCAAAAGTTTCGTTTATGGACACTGTCTTTGTGATTTTGCCCCCCCCCCCCCCCCCCCCCCCCCCCCCGCAAAATCGTTTTTTTCAAAAGTTGTCGTTTATGGACATTGTCTTTGTGATTTTGCCCTCCCCTCCCCACCCCCACCCCCACCCCGCCCCCCACCATTAATGAAACATTAAAATGGCTTTCACCGCCGCCCACCTTAATGCAGGAATCATTCCGGTGGTGACAGTGTAAAGAGACAGTCTGCTCTTCAGTCAGTCTTCCCCCACCTCCTGGAATATCGATCACCGCCAGAGCCTCTTCGGAGACAATTCGGCGTTAAACACGATTAACCAACCAAACCCGCCGTTGCCAAAGACAGTTTCGAGAATAAAAAGAATAAATCTGGTGACCGAAACATCCAAAGCGGCTGAAAGATCCAATAAAAGCAGAAAAGGTGTAGGATAGTAAACGCGTAATGTAGTAGTTATGCAGATTCTACAAGCCGTACCTTGGAAGTGTTCCGTCCGTCCACTGAGCGGACGCCTTACACCTCCCCCTGCCCCCCCCCCCCCCCCCAACACCACCCCCCCCCACCCCCACCCGCCACCTCTCGTCTCCCTCCACCCCCCCACCCCCGCCCCCCACCCCGCCGCCCCCCACCCCAAGCCTGAAGCAAAGCAGACGGCCTTGAAATTAGACCACTGTTTAAAGGTGTTCCGGACTTGATAGCGATCAGGTCTTCCGGGTTGGCGCCTGTTTCGAGCTGTGTCTCTTCTGTCCCCCTTTTCCCACTGAGCCCCCGTCGCCTCAGTGGACGTTAAGCAACAACGTCTCTCTCTCTCTCTCTCTCTCTCTCTCTCTCTCTCTCTCGCTCTCTCTCTCTCTCTCTTCTCTCTCCTTGTAAATAAATAAGTTTTCTCGAGTTTCCTCGAGTCTCTCTCTCTCTCTCTCTCTCTCTCCTCTCTTCTCTCTCTCTCTCTCTCTCTCTCTCTCTCTCTCTCTCTCTCTCAGTCCTTGTAAATAAGTTTTCGAGTTCTCTCTCTCTCTTCTCCCCCCCCCCCCCCCCCCCCCCCCCGCATAGCGATCAGTGTGGGCGTGGTAGTCCTGTGGTAGTCCTGTGGTAGTCCTGAAGTCGGAGAGTGGAGTGAAGACCACGAGGACATGCTGGTGCGCCGAGTGGCTGAGCGCGTGCTGGCTGGCTGCCCTAGCTAGGCCTGTTGGCGATGACAGCGTGTGCTGGCTGCCCGAGCTAGCTACTAGGCCTGTTGGCGATGGCAGCGTGTGGGAGAGACAGAGGCCGGCTAGCGCACCGCTTGCTGCAAGCTTACACCCCAGCTCTGAGCGCCGTCCAGGTGCTTTGGCGGACAGCGCAGCCCAAAACGACTGACAGGTGAGTGTGCTGTGACAACAAGGAGACAAGGTGTAGCAACTGCTAAAGACACCTAACTTACTGCAGATATGTTCAAAACAAAAACAACAAACAACAAAACACAACAACAACAACAACAACAAAAATAGCACACACACACACACACACACACACACACACACACACACACACACACACACACACACACACACACACACACACACACAGAAATAACCTGTGTATGTGTGTCGGCGTGTGCGTGAATTGATATTCTACAGTTCTTTTTTAATTTATTTTTTATTTGGTATGTATTAAATCACGAATCCTCTTTCTCACGCACGCACGCACGCACACACAACAACAACGAGAACACGTATTCAAGTGACTGTACTGTGGGTGTGGTTTCTTCATTTAATATTTTGTTTTCGTCTACCGTAAAAATAATATCAATACACTCACACGCCCGCCCCCACACACATTTTCAGGTCAAAGCCTCTCTTCCTCTTCTCTTTCTGTTGTTGGAAGATAGGGAACTGTAGCCTAACTGTGGACTGATCGGACATTTGATGTGTTAGGCAAAGAAGGACTGTGAGCCGCTGGGCCAGCGTGGAGTGACGTCATGCTGACGACTGATCCTCACGACGTCAGTAAGAGTAACCGTCGCCTTCCTGCTGCACGTGTCTGACGCTCTGGCCGGCTGGAGGAAGGTCACAGTGTCCGCTGACCGCCGCGGATGAAGACGGAGCACGCCACTCTACAACGTGGAATGGTGCAAATAACTTAACTGTGCAACGTGGAAAGATACAGACAACTGTGCAACCTGGAAAGATGCAGACAACTCTACAACGTGGAATGGGGCAGACAACTGTGCAACGTGGAAAGATGCAGACAACTCTACAACATGGAATGGGGCAGACAACTGTACAACGTGGAATGGTGCAGACAACTGTACAACGTGGAAAGATGCAGACAACTCTACAAGGTGGAATGTTGCAGACAACTGTACACCGTGGACGTCACTGGCTATTATTATCAACGTCATTGATTCTGCTGCTGACTATCGTGTCATTCGGGGCCTGTGATGTCGTGACCTCCTCCAGTAAAATGATCCAACTGGCGGAGTCTGAAGGCCTTTTCCTGGATGTTCTGAACAAGTACATCAGCGAGGAATATGACAACCTCAAGGAATTGTCACAGTAAGCGCGCGCACATGTACACACACACACACACACACACACACACACACACACACACACACACACACACACACACACACACACACACACACACACACACGCACACACACACACACAACCACCAACAACCTGGGTTTGCACAAGTAAATCATTGATTCAATAATTCAAACATAAATCTTTTTTGATGATATTAAGTGAGTTTGGCTGCTGTTTTTAATTAACCCTTGTCCTCCCTCCTCCCACTTCCGCAACTACTGCTCGGATCGAAACACTTTTTCTGTTTGTTTGTTTTTTAAATTTATCGTGAGAAGTGTGCTTTCTGTCAGAGAGAGTTCTTGACAGATACTATTGAATATCGTATTGTCTGTTTCAAAACAAAAAAACAAAAACAAAAAACTGCCCCTTTAAACACACAGGCCCTGACACCACGCTCTGTACAAGGCATTGTCGTTTCCACCAAGAACAGCGGCGATGATACCGCGTGGATCTCCTCTACGATGGGGATCGGAATCGTCATGTTGTCAGATTTTGTTCAGCTTAATCTCTCCAGTTCAGCTCGTGTTCTAGCTGTCTGCCTAACACTGTGCCACTGGCCACAGCTGTTTTCCTTTCCAGCTTTCTTGTCTGTTGACTGATCCGGGTTGTGCTGGCATCTGGTTGATGACTGATGCGTGTTGTACTGTTCTGACTCTGATCAGTGTTGTTGTTTTTTCAAGTCTCCGGGTTGTGTTGGCATCTGATTGATTTCTGATGCGTATTATACATAGGGTTACATCAGGGCTATGTCGTACCAATAGCCCTACCACATAGGGTTATATCAGGGCTATGTCGTACCAATAGCCCTACCACATATGGTTATATCAGGGCTATGTCGTACCAATAGCCCTACCCACATAGTTATATCAGGGCTATGTCGTACCAATAGCCCTACCACATAGTTATATCAGGGCTGTGTCGTACCACATAGGGTTATATCAGGGCTATGTCGTACCAATAGCCCTACCACATAGGGGTTATATCAGGGCCATGTCGTACCAATAGCCTTACCACATAGTTATATCAGGGCTATGTCGTACCAGTAGCCCTACCACATAGGGTTATATCAGGGCTATGTCGTACCAATAGCCCTACCACATAGGGTTATATCAGGGCTATGTCGTACCAATAGCCCTACCACATAGGGTTATATCAGGGCTACCCCCTCCCCAGAAAGTGTTCTTGTGGTTTGTGTTTGTGCGTGCGTGCGTGCTTGCATGTGTGTGTGTATGTGTGTATGTGTGTGTGCGTGCGTAAGTCTTGCTGTTTGGCTTCTTGTACAGTCATCTGTAAAAGTTTAAGATCAGATATGATTTTTTAAATACATTTGACAAAACTGTGATTTTTTGGCCCACAAACCAAATTATATAAGTTTACTTCACCAAAAACATCATAATACAACACAATTTGAAAAGTGATGACATCTATAAAAAATAAGTAAATGTTTGTTTGTGTTTGTTGTTATTGTTGTTATTTGTTTTTGTTGTCGTTTGTTTCTTGTTTTTGTTGTCGTTTGTTTTTGTGTTGTTGTTGTTTTCTCTCACACGCTCTCTAAAATGTTCTCTTTCCTTATATTCTTCTTCAACCCAAATTGGATGATGCCGCCTCGGCTTTCACACGTACAGCTCCTGAACTCTGCGTGTCACGGGAAATGTTCCACCTTAAGTAATCCCAATAAGTGGCAGCAGACGGACTATAGGCGTTTCACGAATTTCCTGACGACACCGACCGACGATCAACTTGCGTGGCTTATTTTAGGGGTGGAATGGGGAGGGGAAGAGAGATGCGATATGTCGGAGTGCTAGTTAAGCTAGGTTGGGCTTACACAGGACACAAATCCAGGTGGAGGGTAGGTCGGAAATTGCAATGGCGAGGCGCCGAGAGGGGTTGCTTTGTCTCCCAGCAGCAGTCACCGGATAGGCGGTGATTACACACCTGTTTACGGCGAGAAGTGACCGGGTGGCGTCAGCACCCCGCAGTTCCCAATGCGTAGTTCGGGTGGCAGAAGCGGGACGCTAAAATGCAGATGTCTATACTGAGCAACAGCTGAGGTGCACCCTACGGTGCGGATTTCTTTCGTCTCGAATGTTCTGTCATTGTGTATGTGTAGCCTGTTATGCAAAAGCGCTAAGAACTCACGGGAGACAGGTCGCTGTATAATAGTTATTATTATTAGTATTAGTATTATTATAGCTACAATGGAGAGAGAGAGAGAGAAAGAGAGAGACTCGAAGATATTAATACTCAGGGACAGCAACATCAGGTTCATTTAGACCTATCTAACAACAAGTCCTTGGTATACTACAAACACACAAATTATAAGCACGACTATACTACGAACATATATAACCCCCAGGTTAATGTAGTTATACCCACAAATATGCATATTTTTAGAAGTATCAGAACTGCATTTCGTTTATAGACATACAGTCATGCAACACTCATTTCTGAGATAGAGAGAGAGAGAGAGAGAGAGAGAGAGAGAGAGAGAAGAGAGAGAGAGAGAGAGAGGAACTCGAACATTTTATTTGACAAGAATTGTAGTTTAGGTTCAGTCAAAATTTGTCTAACAACTAGTCCTAGATAATAATAGATTAACACTTTTTGTACGAAGCATCATTTAAACACATATTTGAGAGGCATGGATGAATGAGTGAAGAATTAGGCACGAAGCATAAAAGCTTCCACACAATACTTGCGCGTTCACATCGCCAGATGCACACATGAATACTCTGCATACATACTCAGTTATATATGTGTTTAATAACATACAACCAGCAGATAAGGCTGTAGAATATCTGATAGGGCGATATTAGCTATTATTACTAATAGTTAGCAACACACACACACACACACACACACACACACACACACACACACACACACACACACACACACGCACGCACCACGCACGCACGCACGCACGCACGCACGCACGCACACACCACACACACACACACACACACACACACACACACACACACACACAAAACACACACAACAACACACACACACACACACACACACACACACACACACACACACACACACACACACACACACACACACACACACACACACACACACACACACACACACACACACACACACACACACACACACACACACACACACACACACACACACACACACAGGCAGTCTGAAAGTCAGGACGAATGGGTGTAATTACTGAATAGCTGTAGAAACTAGGTCTCAAATGACCAATCACTGCAACGGCAAACCAGTCACTCGAAAACCTCTGTCTGTCTGTCTCTGTCTCTGTCTCTGTCTCTGTCTCTCTCTCTCTCTCTCTCTCCTTGTGTAATAAAGTATTCTCTCTCTCTCTCTCTCTCTCTCTCTCTCTCTCTCTCTCTCTCTCTCTCTCTCTCTCTCTCTCTCTCTCTCTCTCTCTCTCTACCAGTTTTCTGTCACAGTCCACCGTATGCAACTGCCTTAAGATGTACACCAAATTTTCGCTTGAAGGAGCAGAGCGAGTGACAAGATCTGACTATCAAATAGTCCGTGGGCCAGCTATCGAAGCCCTCTTCCCCTCTCCCCCCCCCCCCCCCCCCCCCCCCACTCCCCCCCTCGTCGGGGAAGGGCAGTGGATTTTTGGAGACTGATTTTTGGATAGTTCAGTATGTGTCTTTTCAATAGCTGCTTGTTTGCGAGATGAAATACTCTGCTTTTAGGAATGATCTGATGTAGCACATAGCAGCTTAATACCATGCATTAAAATGTGCGTTTACGTTGCAAATCCCAAACAACTGGCAGCTATACCATTGTTCGGACGCACGAAAATACTGCATATGCTGGTATGAATGGGCAGTGCCTCTCTCGTGCCTGCTGCTGTTGTCTTACCCAAGTAAAGTGGCCTGAATTTCGCGCGTGGGGCTAATGAAGTTAGTTTTTTTTTAAATGAGAAGAAAAAAAAAGTGTCACGCTGCATAATTTTATAGAATGCGTAACACTCGTGTAAAAATATTCAACAGAAGTTACCGGGAAATGTGGCATGGTGACTAAGAGAGTCACAGAGAATGTTTGATTAACACTCCAATGATGGATGACGTCACGGAGTAGAATATACTCAATTTAAAAAACTGGGCAACTTTTACAAAAAATAATGCATATATGTGCAAACCTCAATAAATTACTTCTACAAGGTGCAGGCTTATTCATTGGTCTACCTCCATTTAACCTGAAATCTGTTTCACACGTAATCTACACCTCGTGCAAAATAGGCAAGAAACATGCCCGACGTGTGTAAAAAATACCGATTTTGCCATTATCACGTATGAGTAAAACAATTTAAGTTTAGGGGCCACTAAACTGATGCCACCGGATGACATCTCTGTCTTGGCTTAGTTCAGCATGCAACTGCTGGACAGTTTCATTTATCAGCTTACAGTCAGCATGCTCTTTGCCATTATGCCAAGTATACGTTCAAACTGCTAGAAAATGTAAAAGATATTTACAAAAGTGCTCGTCCACACTGTCAATTATTTGACAGATCATTATCGACTTCCTGAAATTATTATCAGACTTTGATGAAAAATACAAATTGTATTACTCTCCTTATGTCTTATTGCTTAACTTAAACATGGTGTTTAACGTCAACAGAAACCACAAGGCTTATTAGGAACGGGGAGATAGGGGAAGGGGGTATGGAGGTGGGGGAAGAGGGTGATTATATACCTATCGCTACACTGTCACCACCAGAATGACTCCTGCATTAAGATGGGCAGCGATGAGAGCCATTTTAATGTTTCGTTAATTGTGAGGGACAAAGTCACAAACAAGACAGTGTCCACAGACCACAATTTTTGAAGAGAAAGGAGAGCCGAAGCGGATTCGAACCGAGGTCCTTCTGCTTACCAGCCTAACGCCTTACCGCTAGGCCAAACCGGCTCACGTTGCTTAATTTTACGGGTTCAGTGTATTTATCCCAGCTGGTCCTCGGCCACAGGCACCAAAGCCGGTGTCCTAGAAGGCTGCCAGGCCTGAATGTCCCTTACTTTGTGTGACACTGACTGTCCAGCTTAGACACATGTTAGCCTCAAACCTGAAGCCATCAAGATTCTCAAGTTCTGGGTATTCTTGATAGGGGCTGCACCACCTGGATTTTAACCAGTTCTTGTGGATGAAAAAAAATAATCTGAAACAGAATGACTGCTAGCGTTCCAAAACAAGATCCATACTGCGTGTCCGTGTTAAAATAAATAAGCGTTCGTTTGAACCTTTTTGTGTTTGGATCTTGTGGCATGAAGAAACTCCCTGTACACTATATATACCTCCTACTTTTCCATTCACATTATGCCAGCAATGGCCGTCTGCTCGATGAATGGTTGTAGTTGCCTTAACTGCTGAATACCCAAAGAGTGCTTTAAAGTCGGCCGTTTTGATGTGCATTGTCAATGCGTCTCTGCATGGTGGCATTGTGACTGTCCAACAAGGACGAGGGTGTGGTGCTGAGCCATTCAAAAAACTTGTAGTGACGCAGTCTGTTGACATCTATCATTATTTATTTCTATACAGAAGACAGGTGGAATGTTCCGGTTTCATGCCTTTTCCTTAATGTGATCATCCATCCATCTCTAAATGATTATGCCTTTAACACACTGAACGATGTACTAAAAAAAATATATGGTCTTGTTGGAAGTAGGTAGGTAGGTAGGTAGTGTTGCTTAATGTCCACAGATGTCAGTTGACATATTAGGGACAAGCTGAGACCAATGCCGAAGCATGGTTCAATATAGCTTTACGTCCACGGAAACCAGAAGGCTCGTTAGGACGGACAGCTCAGGACGGCCACCTCGACTCTCACACAGCTCCTGAACTATGCTTGTTGGAAGTTTGCTCTTCGATGGCTTAATTTAGTGTCTTTGGTGGTTTCCTGGTGTCGGTCATCCTCTCGAGTGAAGTCTCTCCGACAGAAGACATGGCAGTTAATGTACTTGTCGAGCAGCCAAGCCAGTATCTTGCACCCTCAAAAGGATGTGATGATCTTGTTTCGTTGTGACTGCTTTCTTTAACAGATTTCTCAGCTGCTTTTGTTACACATTTGACTAACTTTTCAACATGTTGTTTCTTTGTGATTAGAGTCTTTTCACACAAAGACGTCTGTCATTGGGTAACGGCTAGCGATCTGGTGGCCGACTGATTTGCTGTTCTCGCTTTTTTTGAGGAGCTTACATCACCCCCTCCTGATGGGTTATTTGGTTTCAGAATTCTACAGTCGTTCATAAAGTTCTTGTAACACCACGTGTAATTCCCGCGCAGATTTGATATACTTAGTTGGTACCTGGCAACTAATGTCACTCATCCTTTCACTTTCATTGCCTTGTGCTTTTCTAACCTCAGCTGCCTCGTTCATTTTCTTGAAGTTACTCTCAGAGATCTGTTGTACTTTACAGTCTGTTTTGTTTTGTTGGTAATGAAGGATGCAAACTGGACCGCAGGTTTTCTTTTTCTTTCTCGAAGCACTGGTAGATTTCAGCATAAGAGGCTTTTCATCCACCATGTCAGGACTGGACCATTGCACATATTTAAGTTATTTAGTTCCTGGATTTTTACGTCTCGTCAACCGCACGGGTCACACAGCTAACATGGTCCACATGAGTTACACAGCTAACAGGGCCCACAGGGGTTACATAGCTAACATGGCCCACATGGGTTACACAGTTAACATGCCCCACAGGGGTTACACAGCTAACATGGCCCACATGGGTTACACAGTTAACATGCCCCACAGGGGTTACACAGCTAACAAGGCCCACAGGGGTTACACAGTTAACATGCCCCACAGGGGTTACACAGCTAACATGCCCCACAGGGGTTACACAGCTAACATGCCCCATAGGGGTTACACAGCTAACATGACCCACAGGGGTTACATAGCTAACATGGCCCGTAGGGGTCACACAGCTAACATGGCCCACAGGGGTCACGCAGCTAACATGGCCCACGGGGGTCACACTGCTAAC
>JABMCL010001223.1:1100000-1225000 GCA_018857735.1 Alviniconcha marisindica | reverse complement strand
TCAGGAGTAGGTGGGGGGCTGGGGAAGGGGGAGGGCGGGGGGACGGAGATGGAGGGGTCGTAGTTTTCCCACGTTTACTTATCGAGTCATGCGTTTACTTATCGACTCATGCGCTTTTCTTAGTGGGTCTGTGGTGGGCCTGTGGGTATCTGGGGGACAAATGAATTTCCTCACAGTGAAATTAAATTCGTATTGTCGTTACGACTTTGCCAGCTGTCAGCTGGCAGGGTCAGGGTTTGTCGCTCATCACGCTGGGCATACACGTGGCGGAAACGTGAGGCCGTACGTGTCGTGACGGTTAACAGAGGGACTGCCCGGATGTGGCTCTCTCACCTCTCGCCGACTCGTCAGTGAGAGAGGGTTCGACGCAAACTCCAAGCACTGGTTTACGACATCCTTCCTTCTTGGGAGGAAGATGCCGAAAGCGATGCTAGGAGTGTGGGTTCGATGCAGTCACTCAAGCTTTCGATCTGGCTGCCATATTGGACCGTTGTTGACTGGTAGAATGTTCTATCGGTCGAGTTTGATTCCAACGTTGCATTCAGTATTTGATTGCAACTGATTTCTGTTGCCATGAATGATTATGCACCATCACTTATTCTGGAGGTTTTATGAGAGAGAGAGAGAGAGAGAGAGGAGAGAGAGAGAGAGAGAGAGAGAGAGAGAGAGAGAGATCAATATTTTATTGTATGTCTGTTCACATCTAGGTGATATTAGACAACAACAACAACAACAACAAAACCAACATATAATTATTATTTATACTAATTTCCCCACAGGTCTATGAACAATCGATTTGACAATATTAGTGATAACATCAGTATCAAGTTATACAAAACATCTCTTACATTGTTGTAAGCATTTAACTTTTAAGTCATATCCATTTTTCTGTGGTAATAGGACATTCAAGCCGGCAGTATGTGTTTAACAGATAAGATATTTTTTACAAACGCATGTCACATTCTGTGAATACTTACCGCTAGGCCACGCCGGCTCACAACCTGCAGTAAACGGCTGCACGAGCTTTACTGACAATGCCGGCTCTGTGTGTGTGGCTCTGAAGTTCATGACCGACACTGTCCCACTGAGCATGGACATGAAAGCTCTTTGAAAAAGCGCTGTAAAATACAAAGCTTGTCAGGCAGTGTCAGACTGCAGGATAATAACGACTATGAAAAGAGGGAGAAGTAAAACCACAACACAATAAAACAAATCACTGCAGTCATTCATAGTGATAGAGTACAGCCATAAAGCAGTCATTCCTTCGCCGCCATGTCGTCTTAACGCCTCTTCATTTCCTCTGTTAAAGCCTAAACTAGCCGGCCCCTAAGATGATTGACATTTGTTAGTAATAAAGATTACCCAGAGCAGAAACAAGCAGCGGCGCCGTAGGCCGGGTGGCCGAGGGCCGGGGGGGGGGGGGGGGGGGGGGGGGGGGGGGGGGGGTTCGCCTTAACTTTGGTCTCATGCGTGTGTTTCGGCCTTTACCGGTCAGTGTGTATGTGTGTGTGTGTTCATTCATGACGATCATACTGATCAAATATGAAACCTATACTTTCACTTTTCAGATGTTAACGTTTGCCATTTCTACGCCTTTGGTATTTGGTGAATCCCCCCCTCTCGGCTATATTCGCGCAGATATAATAATCATGGTTGACCGGGCATAACTTCAAGAAAAAAAACACACAAAAACAACAACAACCGATTCTCAATCTCTCCAGAGAGACAACGCACAAGGGTGACAATTTACGTTTCAGTCCCTTCGACTGCAGGAGCGCTCTGCTCCTCGATCTGGTTTCAATTGTTTTCTGTGTGTGGTGGTGGTGGGGTGTGGTGTTTGTGTGTGTGTGCGTGTGAGTGGTGTGTGTTGTGTCCAGTGTGTATGTGTGTGTATTGTTGTGTCTCTGCCACTAAGTGCCTCTATCGTCTAAACTGAAGATACAAAGGCGAATGTTAGTTGAATTCGCCCGCGTTGGCGGCTTCAATCGCGGCACTACTAGTGGCTTTTTTGTTTTGTTTGTTTGTTTGTTTGTTTGACTGTGTGTGTGTGTGGTGTGTGTGTGTGTGTGTGTGTGTGTGTGTGTGTGGTTTGTTGTGTGTGTGTGTGGTGTGGTGTGTGTGTAATTTGTGTTGTGTGGGTGTGTGTGCGCGCGCCGCGCACGCGCGGCGTCTCCATACAACATGCACTGACATGCAACTATATTATGTGTTGACATGATTCCACATTGACACAGTTTTCTCATCCTGGGGAATTTAGCTGGGTGCCGGGAACAACACCAAAGTTATGTTCTCTGGTGTAACATATAAGCAACTCTCGCACCTATCATGTGTGTGTGTGTGTGTGTGTGTGTGTGTGTGTGTGTGTGTGTGTGTTGTGTGTGTTTGTGTGTGTGTGTGTGTGTGTGTGTGGTGTGGGTGTGTGTGTTTGTGTGTGAAAAATCCATTACAACTACAACTAAAAAAAATAAAAAAATAAAAACTGCACTTAATATGAATACCGTATGACGTTTTCTCTGTCTCACTCTTGTTTACAGCTATAGATATATGTATCAGAATTTATTTCCTCTTTGACACATCTAATTTTCTAAAGAAAAAAAGAAAAGAAAAAATATGTACTTAATATGAATACATAACAATGTCTCACCTCACACATACACAGCTAACAAACATACATGAAAATGCACACAGCCACACTGGCACATACACAAGTACACAGTGCAATAAAAGGTGAATCAGCTCATAAGTAATAACTTGACACTATCATCAAGTCAACCATGCCGAGCATACCAGAATCAAATACAAATAAATAATTAACGAAAAAGGACAGAAGTAGAAGTTTGATTCACAGTTCAAAATATACTCATAAACAAACAGTTAACAAAGCTGTAGCTCGTAGATTGTGATCAGAAATTCAAGAACTTGTAGAAGTGAGATTTAAAAAAATTCTGGTCTGTTTGGAGGGATGATGAAAATTTCTTTAAACTGGCACAAAAATGACCGTCATGGACTAACATAATATTTTTCAGGCATATTAGTTTCAGTTAAAACATTTACTTGAAACAGCAAGATTGCTTTTATTTTAAATCGAGGTAGAAGTCGGAAATTCGACTTTCCGTTTCACTCGCAACTGGGAAACTGAAACGATGTCTTCTTCATTACGATGTTAAAGACGAATGTACCAAAATAAAATATAAGAATTTACTGCTGCCCCAGTATTATTGTAACATCTCTAGTGCGTGAAGGGATCAAATGTCGTCGAGCGATTCTATGGCCACTGCAACTGAGAACGCTAGCACTGTAGCAGGTTAGGTTATACTTGAAACAGCAAGATTGCTTTTATTTTAAATCGAGGTAGAAGTCCGAAAATTCCGACCTTCCGTTTCCCTCAGCAATGGGACACTGAAACGAGTGTCTCTTCATTACTGATGTCGTAATTACTTGCACGTGGGCTCTCATGTCTATCAGTATCATGAGTGATCCAGCACACACACACACCACACACACAGTCCCACACAACACACACACACACACACACACAACACACACATCCATCCACCTCATCTTCCACCTCTCTTTTCCCCTCGAATTCAGTGATAATGAAGTTCCAATATTATGAAATCAAAAACGTAGTCACAGCTGTCATAAGCAGACAAAAGAAGGGATTAGAAGGCACAAAGGTTCGAAAAGCCAATATATCTAGGTAAACTTATCTGGTTTCTCATTCCCTGAGATTTAACATAAACAACAATCAAGTCAACACAAAATCGTTCGTGCGGGTTACGAAAGTTCTGAGCTACAAACCTGTGAAAAGACAGTTCACAACCGGTGTAGTCAGTGCAAAAAAAACATCGCCTCCCTTTATAATTTCTTCAGTCGGGTCTTACACTGCATTTATAGAAGAACTTTAGGTATACTTCCAAGTCTGTGGATATGGAGACAACTTGCCATCAGCATTATGTCAGCCTGTAATAATAACAGCATACTAGAAAGATAGACTCCTTCACAACCTTCCAGACCAACACTGAGACAAAAAATATCTGACACAAGGTAACTGCTGAAAACCATCCAGGGCAATACATTCAGCACTCCTACAAGGAATAATGTTGGACCATAATATATTTTCAACTATAATAGCAGGCACAGGTTATAAAGCCTTTTCACAACAGCAATAGACCATGAATTATAACCCCTAAAGGCCAAGAAATTATGACAAAATAATGGAATAACTCCATAAGACAAACAAGTAATGTGAGTCCTGAAATTAAACTTTCAGATACATAGAAGAAATATCAATTCACCATAAAAACACTGGCTAAATGCACATCCTTATCAGTTTTTGATAAAGGCCGGCCCCAAAAAGTTGTGGGTTAGGGCATGGATAGCTGATGATCTGTGATGTAAAAACTTCTTTTTTGTGCATAACATTATGACATTACTTCGATGATATCATAAGTATTTCTATTAGGAACTCAGGGGACATAACTCTGTCACCATAATACTGAAAAAATACCAAACATCACAATTATTTCATTAACTTAGCAGACCCATCTCCTACTCTCACAACATATTTATCATGAACTGGTTACAACTTACACCAAGACTACATCTAATTAAGGGACAAATTCCCCAAAAAACAGCATATTAACTACACTTTAATTATCCCCACATCATTCTTGACATAGATCCAAATAAGTAACTATAATAACCTGACAACATCTGGTCTCTAATATTCTACAACAGTCCTCTGTGGAGGTAAGCTAACACTGACTGGAACTTTGCAAAATAATTACTGTACATTAACCATACATACATTTTTAAATTCAGAGTGTTCCCTAATGGTATGTGTTTTTTTTTGCCCTGCTATACACTGTCATGGTTGACTGGACATTAACACTATAATAACCCCCGCACACCATTCATATATATATATATATACACACTCAAACATCATGAGTGTGCATACACACATCCACACACAGTACAAACAAAACTTAATAACTTCTCATCAGTAACTTGACATTAATGCCCAGTCAACCATTCCTCATATACCACAGTGAAATATAAGTGCAAAAGGAGGAGAAAGATCTACAAGACTCACAATCACAGTCCTAAATACACAATACACATAACAATCAGGAACCTAAATTGTGCATCATTAAACAAAACACTCCATCAAATCACAATTGATCAAAAGCCAAGATCCTTGGTCAGTTTTATATAGATCTATGTTTTATCAATCATTCCTGTTCCAGATGTGTGTGTGTGTGTGTGTGTGTGTGTGTGTGTGTGTGGTGTGTTGTGTGTGTGTGTTGTGTGTGTGTGCGCAGTTTAAGGTTGTGATGAGTATGAGTACAAACAAATCAGAACAAATTATTTTCACAGACAAGCACACACACAAATGCATCCACACATTCAGTCACGCTTGGACACGCCCGCCTAGTGACAGTCTAATCAGTAACACACACACACACACACACACACACACACACCCCACAACACACACACACACCCACCACACACACACATTTCAAACCTAATCAGCAACAAAAAGATCTTCAGTTAATAGTATGAATCACAACAGTGTGTTGCACTCTACAACTACCCGTTGCCCTGATATAACCGCACTGGTTGACTGGCGTAAAACACCAACTTACTTACTTACTACACTACCCCCCCCCCTCCTCGCAAGCACAGGTACAAATACTCACATTTTATGCTTAAAAAATGCATGAGTGTGAGCACACATTAATGCCAAGATATACCTCAGTGAGGTACAAGTTCAAAGAGAGAGAGAGAGAAGAAGAAAGAAGTTAAAGTCTGATTCACAGAACTTTGAAATAAGCAAGATCCCTGAAAATGTGCATACTGTGTGTCCCTGTCAAAATAAATAAGTGTTCGTTTGAACCTTTTTGTGTTTGGATCTTGTTTTAGCAAGATAGCAGTCATTCTGTTTCAGATTTATAAAATAAACAACACTCATAACAATGCAAAAGGTTAAAACTAGAATCATCATGAGTTAAAACATGGCCCATCAAATAACAATTAAGCAAACATCAACATCCTTGGTCAGTTTTATATCACATTTTTCTGAGTCTAAATTGATTCAGGTTGGTGTGTGTGTGTGTGTGTGTGTGTGTGTGTGTGTGTGTGTGTGTGTGTGCGAGCATGCATGCATATGTGTGAGTGTGTGTGTCTATCAGCTACCATCACACTGTGTAACCAATTTAACGGTTCTGATTAATACAAACAAATTTAATAAGGACAAACTGTTTTCATAAACTCTCTCTCTCTCTCTCTCTCACACAGACACACACACACACACACACACACACACACATCAGCAGCTGTTCAGCCTGTTAACAGAACATTCTACCTCAGTGAAATAATTAATGGTCTGGTTTAATTTGCCATTTATGCAGAATCAGTGACATATATATATATATATATATATATATATTTAATTTGCTATTTATGCAGAATCAGTGACATATATATATATCATTATATGGCATGCTTTTAAAAGATAATAATTAATATTAATGATTATTGAGTGCATGGTATTCAACAATTAGCAATTAATCTACTGGACACAGTACAGTATGTCAAAATAAGAGTCTTGCAAGTTATCATGGGCTTTTGCAAAAGAATATTGCTCTCACACTGCAAAATCTTGACCAAACTGCGTTCATATAATAATATGTACTATATTTAAATAATAATATGTATTGTATTAAATAATATGTGTATTATATAACAGCAATCTCTGTATGGCTAACTTGAACAAGTTCAAGCGATATTGATAATACTTTAATAGTTTATTGCCTGATTTTGACAGTTGCTAACTTGCTTTTAAAAGCAACAAAGTTCCAACTCTGATAACTTGCTTCTACAGATACACAAGTTTCAATAATGAATAAGTTACATACAGTTATTACAACAGTAGACCTGGTGTGTTTTGTTGCCTGCCTGTGTGTGTAATTGTGTTGTGCCTGTGCCCGAGACATCAGTAAGTTGAGTTTGCAAGTGCCTGTTGTCTGCTTCCAGTGACCAGATGTATTTTTTCCCTTTTCTTCTCTTTCTTTCTTTACCCTGCGCATCACACACCAAGTCAAGTAATTGTCAGCAGTGACAGCTCACCTATCTATCTATCTATCTCTATATATATATATATATTAGACTTAGAGAGAGAGAGATGTGCCGCTCTTCATCAGTTGATCCCTTAGGTGGCCACAGCCAGGTCGTTGCTTACACTGCCACTCTAAGGGTCTGATACGGGAGGAAAAACAAAAACAAAACAACAACAAAAACCTGTTGCATTTTGCAATCTCCACTGTTTTTAAACCGTCTGCGGCTTGTTCTCCCCGGCTTTTGTGGCACTGTGTTTGTGTGTAAATAAATGCATTAATCCGTGACGATCCGGTGAAATGGTTTACCCGTGAATTTGTTTTACTATTGCGTAAAACTGTGTTCGATCCATGCGCTCGAATTTTCGCTTCAAAACCACGCCGTCCAGCCAGCAACCGAGCTTGCAAGCGAAGGTAAACACAAGGCTGGGGAACGGCCGGAAACGAAGCTTTTTTAATCTCTAAACAAATCAAAAGTTATTAGTTGCAGCTTGAGAACCAATATATGTGTACCATCCATGTAAAAGCAAATACTTTTGTTTAAAATACAAGTCGTCAAAATTAACATTTTGTTTGAGTTCGGACCTAAAGCTTGTAAAAAAAGAAAAAGGCTTAATGAGGATAGCGGCGTTACCTCGCAACTGCAAATGGCGGTTGTGTACATAGACTACAGGCTCTACGCGAGTTCCGACCAAACAATTTTTGGAACTTGAAGTTGAATAAAAACTGAGCGACGATCTCACTGGAAAGGCAGCGCATGCATCCAGATGTACATGTTTATAGCTTCCCAAAACAGTTCACCCATGTTTGACAGGCGCTTGGCCAGGTCAACCGGCGTATCAGTTCACCGGCCGGCAGGGCCAGACCTTGTTTTGTTTAGTGCCAGACACTCTTGTTGTAGGGACAAAAGGGCCTCTGGAACCAGGATCCTAGTTTAGAGTTAAGATGGTATCATGCCAAGGGACGTCATTCCCTTACTCCCATCCTCCACCCCTCACCCCTTTCCACTCTCCTTTTCCCTCAGTGACACACGCAACACACTGACTGACCCGGCTACAGACGCACACACATATACACGAACGCACGCACGCACACACGAACACACACATAGGCTATACTCACACATGCACGCACACATACTCGCACGAACGCGCGCACACACTAACATACACCGTGCTTGAACATACGCACACACTCATACACACGCACACATACACGAACGCACGCCGCACGCGGCGCCGCACACACGCACACACTATATGCCGCGCGCACACACACACACACACACACACACACACACACACACACACACACACACACACACACACACTGACACACACCGTAATTTTACGCTCGATCGTAATTTTATTGCTCTTTACGAGTCACTTCCTGACCCATCAGTGACACTGAATAATGAATAGCCTTGACTAATGGGTTCAGCGAATCTTCAGATTTTAGCTCGTGAATACAGTTGAGCCAGAAAGTGTGAAACAACTCAGTGCAACACCGCCAAACCCACTCAACCGAGGCCAGACATGGCAGCGCCCTTCCGTCGACACAGAGCACGTGAGTATCATTGGCGGGAGCTGCTACAAGCATAATTTTTGTCAGTCGCGACAAAACACGTCTTTTGTCGCGACAAAATTATGTTTGTCACAATAAAATTATGTTTTTTCGCGCCAATTAGTTTTGTCGCGACAAAAAATTTTTTTTCCCGAAACATGCTTCGCGACACAAGCATATTTTTGTCGCGACAAAAGACGTCTTTTGTCGCGACAAAAATGATACTTGTGGCAGCTCCCGCCAATGATACGTGAAAACGTTGTGAATTTAAGAGTTATTATTGCTATTGCTGTTATTATTAACCTGGCCATGTGTTACCAGCATCTCACGCTGATCGCAACGCTAGCGGTAGTCCTGTGCATGCCTCACACTGCCTGACTCAACATGCATGCAGCGTGAAGGCCTGTTGTACACGAGTCAGCGGGTTAGGGGAGTTAGCAAACTCCAAACGCTGTATGTGAGTGAGTGAGTGAGTGTGTATGTTTACTGTACCCATCTATTTTCATTTTTTCCTCTAGCTTTTGTTTTGGTTAATGATCTTTTCTCTGGTTTCTCGTTGTTTTTGTTTTGTAAATGCGTACGATTTTGTTTTTGTTTTTGTTGCTGTTTGTTTCTTTTTGTTGTATGCACTTGTATTTTATGTTTATTGCCGTGTCTTACAGATGCTCTTTCATTGATGTTCTTTCATGTACCCCCACTGGGGTTTTGGAAATAAACTACTTGACTTGACATCCTTCCTTCAACCACCGCCGTATTTAGTTACGCCATAGGTTCGAGAAAACTGTCGACTAACGAGCAGTTTTTTGTTGTTGGTACTCAAACAGTAGTAGGTTTGTTACAAACAACTCAAATTATATCAGACGTTTGTTTTATAACTGACCATGTTGCTTACGCCAACTCAAATAAAACCAAAATCGTTTGAATCGAGACGGAACTTTTTTTTCCTTCTCTCTCTCTCTCTCTCTCTCTCTCTCTCTCTCTCTCTCTCTCTCTCTCTCTCTCTCTCTCTCTCTCTCTCTCTCTCTCTCTCTCTCTCTCTCATGAAGACTGAGCTCTGGGTTGTCTGAATGAAAACTAAGCTCTGGGTGATCTGTTTGGAGACTGAGCTCTGGGTGGTCTGTATGAAGACTGAGCTCTGGGTGATCTGTTTGGAGACTGAGCTCTGGGCGGTCTGTATGAAGACTGAGCTCTGGGTGATCTGTTTGGAGACTGAGCTCTGGGTGGTCTGTATGAAAAAAGACTGAGCTCTGGGTGGTCTGTATGAAGACTGAGCTCTGGGTGATCTGTTTGGAGACTGAGCTCTGGGTGGTCTGTATGAAAAAAGACTGAGCTCTGGGTGGTCTGTATGAAAAAAGACTGAGCTCGTGGTGATCTGTATGAAGACTGAGCTCTGGGTGGTCTGTATGAAAAAAGACTGAGCTCTGGGTGGTCTGTATGAAAAAAGACTGAGTTCTGGGTGGTCTGTATGAAAAAAGACTGAGCTCTGGGTGGTCTGTATGAAAAAAGACTGAGCTCGTGGTGATCTGTATGAAGACTGAGCTCTGGGTGGTCTGTATGAAAAAAGACTGAGCTCGTGGTGATCTGTATGAAGACTGAGCTCCTGGTGGTCTGCATGAAAGCTGAGCTTTAAGGCATGACTGAAAAACTGAAGTCTGAATGAAAACTGATGTCTGAATGAAAAAGCCGAGGTCCAAATGAAGACTGAACTCTGAATGGTCTGTGCGAAGACTTAAGTTCTGATGTTTGTATGAAAACTTGTGAAATCTGTAATGGACAGAAATAGGGAAGTTGCCTGGGGGGAAGTGGGGGGGGGGGGGAAATGTAAGTAAGTAGTAAACTGATGCTTAACGTCCACAGAAACCATAAGGCTTATTAGAGACGGGGAGAAGGGGAGGGAAGGGGTATGGAGGTGGGGGGAGAGGGAGATCATATACCTATCGCTACACTGTCACCACCATAATGATTCCTGCATTAAGATGAACAGGTCACAGACAAATTTACCCCCCCCCCCCCCTTCCCATTCCCACTCCCTTTCCACACATACACCAACACACTGTGAGTGCAGGTTTCTGGCGGAGCGGTCCAAGGCGTTCTACCTGACGGCGGGCAGTGAACACCTGAAGAGGGCGGAACATCCGAATGGAGCCTACCTGCTCATCAAACACTTCACCAAGCACTGGAGCCCGCTCACACAGACACGGCCAGGTGAGGCTGCCCTCGTCTACAATCTCTTTTCCCTTCTTTCCTTCTTCCATGGTGCTTCGCGTCCACAGAATTAACCACAGGGCTTATTGGGGACGGGCGAAGGTGGGGGGAGACAATATACCTATCGCTACACTGTCACCACCAGAAAGGCTCGATCCTGCATAAAGAGGGTAGGCCAAACCGGCTGGCTTCTTCCTGTGCACAAAACCCAGTTGAATTCTTCCCGAGACCGTGAAAAGCACAGTCTGTGGTACATGGGGGGTGGTGGGGGGGGGCGGGGGTAAAGGTCGTGGGAGGGGGGGGGAGGGCGGAACTGTCCATTGTAGGAGAGTGTCTTTTTTCTCGGAGTTTTCAAGGCGGGTTTATAATAACTATTAGTCTTAGATCTTAGCGTCCAGGGCCTGCACTGTCTGTTTCAGGCCTGATCTATCAACAAGTCTGCGATGTCTGTTTCAGGCCTGGCCTCTCTTCTTAAAGATATCAACATGGGTCTGCGATGTCTGTTTCGGGCCTGGCTTCTCTTTAAAAAAATGTCAGCATGGGTCTGCGATGCCTGTTTCAGGCCTGGCCTCTCTTTTTAAAAATCTCAGCATGGGTCTGCTATGTCTGTTTCGGGGCTGGCCTTTCTTCTTAAAAATCTCAGCATGGGTCTGCGATGTCTGTTTCGGGGCTGGCCTCACTTCTTAAAGATCTCAACATGGGTCTGCGATGTCTGTTTCAGGCCTGGCCTCTCTTGATAAAGATCTGAGCATGGGTCTGCGATGTCTGTTTCAGGGCTGGCTTCTCTTCTTAAAGATGGCTGGCCTCTCTTGATAAAGATCTCAACATGGGTCTGCGATGTTTGTTTCAGACCTGGCCTCTCCTTTTAAAGATCTCAACATGGGTCTGCGATGCCTGTTTCAGGCCTGGCCTCTCGTCTGGGGAACATCAACGCTGGTCTACCTACGGAGAATGACTACCAAGGGTCGCTGAGCTCGCTGATCCGACTGCAGCGTGTCTACATGCTGTCCGTGCAGCACATGTACGCAGGCAACTACTCCGGCTACGAGGGTCCGGCGCTGCAGCCGGAGGATGCCTTTCTGCTGGGGCGTCAGGCATTCGTGGACGGCTACCTGCAGGAGGCCATCGAGTGGCTGGAGCTGGCGGTGGACGTCATGCGGTCTCCGGAAACCGCTTCCTCCTCCTCCTCCTCCTCCTCCACCGCCCCGGGCGTCACTCCCTTCTCTCTGGCTCAGACCGCTTCGTTGCTCGGCAGGGCTTCTTTCTTTGTAAGCTCGGCTTGGCCTCTCTCTTTGTAATCTCGGCAGGGCCTCTTTCTTTGTAAGCTCGGCTTGGCCTCTCTCTTTGTAATCTCGGCAGGGCCTCTTTCTTTGTAAGCTCGGCTTGGCGTCGCCCTTTGTAAACTCGGCAGGGCCACTCTCTTGGTAAGCTCGGCAGGGCCTCGCTCTTTGTAATCTCGGCAGAGCCTCTCTCTTTGTAAGCTCGGCAGGGCCTCGCTCTTTGTAAGCTCGGCAGGGCCTCGCTCTTTGTAAACTCGGCAGGGCCTCTCTCTTTGTAAGCTCGGCAGGGCCTCGCTCTTTGTAAGCTCGGCTTGGCCTCTCTCTTTGTAATCTCGGCAGGGCCTCTCTCTTTGCAAGCTCGGCAGGGCCTCTTTCTTTGTAAGCTCGGCTTGGCCTCTCTCTTTGTAATCTCGGCAGGGCCTCTTTCTTTGTAAGCTCGGCAGGGCCTCGCTCTTTGTAAACACGGCAGGACCTCTCTCTTTGTAAGCTCGGCAGGGCCTCGCTCTTTGTAAAGTCGACAGGGCCTCGCTCTTTGTAAACTCGGCACGGCCTCTCTCTTTGTAAGATCGCCACGGCCTCTTTCTTTGTAAGGTCGCCACGGCCTCTCTCTTTGTCAGGTCGCCACGGCCTCCCTCTTTGTAAGGTCGCCACGGCCTCTCTCTTTGTAAACTCGGCACGATCTCGCTCTTTGTAAGGTCTACAGGGCCTCGTTCTTTGTAAGCTGGAAAGGGCATCGCTGTTTGTAAGCTCGGCAGGGAATCAATTAAAAAAGGCAGGTAAAAGACAAAGTAACGGCAGGTAGCCCCACCATCAGCATGGCAAAGGGACAGGGAGTTTAGCAACAAGACAAAGTAACCACAGGTAGCCCCATTTTTGACTTAGCAAAACGACACGGCAAATCGCAGGTAGACCCACCTTTAAAACAGCAAAAAGATTTCAGCAAACATCATAGGACATCACAGCTCCATTTTGGGGCGGGACTGAGTCAGTGAGGACAAGTTGTAGCTGTAAGATGTAATACAAATATTCAGGCCGCCGTTGTGTGAAGAGGTCTTTGGGATGACGTGCTGTTTGGTTCACTGTTGCAGATGGGGAATACGACGAAAGCACAGGAAATGTACGCCTTGTCCTCGGAGATAGGTCAGTATAAGAGTAAGTCTGGAAGAGTTCGAATGCGGCGAACCTGACAAGGCAACAGGTTTGAGAATATTAAATATGTGTGAAAGAAAAATGTTGAGAGTTTTTGCCCTTTAAACAAGCCACCTTTCGTCTTTTCCACGACCAGTTAAAGGAGCTCTGCTGTCAAGACGTGATATGAGAGCGAGGGTCTATGCTACGACTTTTACAGGTCCCGGTTTTAAAACAGAAGGAATCACTGGAAAATGTTGTCGCTTTTGGGTTGGTTGGTTGAAGTGTTGCTTTACGTCCACAGAAACCGTAGGTTTACTAGGGACAGGAGCCCAGGACGGCCACCTCGACTTTCAAACAGTTCCTGAGCTCTGGGCTTTTGGGGTCAGGAATGCCCATTTTATAGCAATATCTTTTGGTTGATCCGGGTCCAGCGTCAAACAGGCAGACAGTCTTGGAGATGAGTATCACAAGGGCCGTCCTGTCCTGCTGCAGCTGTTGTGTCTCTGAAAGCAGTATTGCTGCACCCGGAAAAAGCTGGTGTAAAAAGGTGGCTTAATTGCGTCATCGTGGAAAAATGACAGAAATACGAGGGAGTGAATCGGAGTAATCTGTTCAATTTTACATGAACACGTGGGCGTAAAAACGCGATGCAAAATTGATGCCGCACACTTTGAGAAGCATGCCGGACAACTTGCGAGGTTAAGACGCATCAGATTTTGTGTTTTCTTGGTTGCTGGTTTTTCCTTTCTATTCAACCTGGACGTCAGTGTGAGGTTCATAGAAACTGGACAAAACTGATCTTTTATCAAGACAGATTTAACATGGTGGTAGCCTACGAATTGGTTTTAACACAGAAATATGATGTGATATACTCTTTGTTCACAGTTACATAGTAATGTTACTAACTTGGTTTAACATAGAAATATGATGTGATATACTCTTTGTTCACAGTTACATAGTAATATGTTACTGTTTGAACGACTGTAGATACGCATTACAAGTCGTGCAAAGCTTGGTTTTAATATAGACTGGACAGGACCAGGCTGCGGCACGTGGTTATAATAAAGGTTACGTGTTACCGCAG
This sequence comes from Alviniconcha marisindica, assembly GCA_018857735.1. Taxonomy (NCBI): domain Eukaryota; kingdom Metazoa; phylum Mollusca; class Gastropoda; family Provannidae; genus Alviniconcha; species Alviniconcha marisindica. The sequence continues at coordinate 1,210,613 of JABMCL010001223.1, read as the reverse complement.
TAACAGGTGTTGATGTGGCAGGTTACAGCTAAATACGCATGCACCTTACGTATGTGGCTTTGCCTGAAGTGACATGGCGTATGGTTGTACGGTGTAAACAGAATGCGCCGAGATGGCAGCAGCTTCATGTGGCACCAGCCATATACTAGCGCTGTAAGCACACCACTTCGGTGGATATTCAAAAAACGCGCCATAAAAAGCTAGTCACTCATGTAGAATCACACGCGAGCGCAGTGAGTTTGCTCGAGAGCGGAAAATAGCGCTATATATATATATATATATATATATATATATATATATATATATATATATATAAAATTATAAAAGCGACCAACAACAACAAACAAAAGTTTCAGGGGCAGGATGACACGTCACGCTTTCAGATCCTACTGGCGGTGACGTGACGCAGCTGAAGAAGGAGTTGGACGGGGAGACAGCGACCTACGGCCACAACAACAGGACGTGGCACCTCAATATGAGTATCTTGTGTTCGAGGGACAAGGAGCACAGGGTGGTGAGTATACGTACATCGCACCATGTCCTTGCTAAACAGGTTGATATGGTACTGCATTTTGATGCTGGTTCTGTATGTTGGCACCGCTGTACCTAATGTTAGTACTGTACTGTACGCTGCTGTTAGCTTTGCGTGTTGGTGTTAGCACTGTGCGTTGATGTTGGTTGGTACTGTACGTTGATGTTAGTACTGTACTTTGATGTTGGTACTAAGCGTTGATGTCAGTACTATACGTTGATGTTGGTACTGTATGTAATGTTAGCACTGTACGTTGATGTTGATACTGTATGTGATGTTAGCAATAGCACTGTACATTGATGTTGCTATTGTACGTTGGTGTTATTATTGTACGTTGACTGTACGTTGATGTTAGTACTGTATATTGATGTTGGTACTGTATGCTGGTGTTGGTGCTGTAGGTTGATATTAGCGATGTAGGTTGATGATCGTACCGTACGTTGACTGCACGTTGATGCTGGTGCTGTAGGTTGATGTTGGTGCTGTAGTTTGATGTCGGTGCTGTAGGTTGAGGTTGGTTCTGTAGGCTGATGTTGGTGCTGTAGGTTGATGTTGGTACTGTAGGTTGATAGGCTGATGTTGGTACTGTACTGTTGATACTGTAGGTTGAGGTTGGTACTGTAGGTTGAGGTTGGTGCTATAGGTTGAAGTTGGTGCTGTATGTTGGTGCTGTAGGTTGATAGGCTGATGTTGGTACTGTACTGTTGATACTGTAGGTTGAGGTTGGTACTGTAGGTTTAGGTTGGTGCTATAGGTTGAAGTTGGTGCTGTATGTTGGTGCTGTAGGTTGAGGTTGGTGCTGTAGGTTGAAGTTGGTGCTGTAGTTTGAATGTTGGTGCTGTATGTTGAGTTGGTACTGTACTGTTGATACTGCATGTTGATGTTGGTGCTGTAGGTAGAAGTTGGTACTGTAGGATGATGTTGGTGCTGTAGGTTAATGTTGGTGCTATATGCTGATGTTGGTGCTGTGGGTTGATGTTGGTGCTGTAGGTTGATGTTGGTACTGTAGGTTGATAGGTTGATATTGGTACTGTAGTTGGTGCTGTAGGTTGAGGTTGGTGCTGTAGGTTGAGGTTGGTGCTGTATGATGATGTTGATGCTGTATGTTGGTGCTGTAGGTTGAGGTTGGTACTGTAGGTTGAGGTTGGTACTGTAGGTTGATGTTGGTGCTGTAGGTTGATGGTGGTGCTGTAGGTTGATAGGTTGATGTTGGTACTGTACTGTTGATACTGTAGGTTGAGGCTGGTGCTGTAGGTTGAGGTTGGTGCTGTAGGTTGAGGTTGGTGCTGTTGGCTGATGTTGGTGCTGTACTGTTGATACTGTAGGTTGATGTCGGTACTGTAGGCTGAGGTTGGTTCTGTAGGCTGATGTTGGTGATGTACTGTTGATACTGTAGGTTGGGGTTGGTTCTGTAGGCTGATGTTGGTGGAGTGTGTGGGGTTGGGTGTAAAGCGGCAGGCAGCTGGTGGTGCAGTGTGCTCTGTGTGCAGCCCGAGATCCGGCCCGGTCACGTGTGCCGCTACAAGGCGGCCCTGGGAGGGCCCTACCTCCGGTACAAGGAGGAAATCTTGTCCGTCCAGCCCTTCGCCTCCCTCTTCTATGACGTCGTCAGCGACACAGAAATAAGCACCATCAAGCAGCACATTAAAGACAAGGTCAGTGGTCAGTGTGTCACACACACACACACACACACACACACCGGACACAGAGCCCGTCATTTTAGAGGCGAAAAACGGTGAATTCGTATCCTCAAATTAATTTGGGAATGTTATTTGTTTGGATATGATCATGCACACGACACGTGTAATATAGTAATGAACGATGATTGTGAATAGCACTTATGCAGCGCAAATCTTTTTTCACACACACACACACACAAAAATACAATACGCTACTACACACTATTCATGCACATATATACACGTCGACGTACACACACTATCTGTTCGCAAGAATGGTCAGCCAAGGTTTGTGGAAAGACCTGTTTGCCGGAACAGGTAAGTCTTCAGCTGGGTTTCGAATTCACACACAGTGGGGAGATGTCGCAGACTTGGCGGGCAGCGAATTCCATACAGCTGGAGCGACTGGTGAAACTGAAAGAGTGCTGACTAGAAGGTTTCAAATTACGTTTAGGAATTTTCAAAAGCTCGCTTGAGGATCGAAGGGTCCGTGGTATTGAAACGCGCAGAGCCAATCTAAAAGGTAAGATACTGATGTTACGTGTTGTTATAGTCTGCCAGTAGCAGACGATACTTTTTGACGTAATGAATCATGTGATTAAAGATGGTCGGATTGTAAACTACACCTCGTCAGTTGCTTGAATGGATGCAACTCTTTGCCTTGTCTAAAACCTGTTTAGCCACGCAGCAAGTTAGACATATTTTATTCATTGTAGCCTGTCTGATGGAGATTACCGGCACTTTTTCTTCTCCAGTAAAAACCATAAATTAATGTTAACTGGTGCATGAATCTAATCTAAATCTAAACTGACCAGTCAACTAGTTTTTTGTTTGTTTGTTTTTTTACGGATTTTTATTTTTATTTTATTTTTTTTACGGAATTTTTGTTTTTGTTTTTGTTTTGCGAATCATCCCCAAAAGTGCCGGAATAATCATCAATATGATTGTGGGCATCGAAGGAAAGAAGAAGAAGAAGAAGAACTATGGTGAACTGCGCGACACAAAAAATCTGATGAGCTTTCCGCACTGATGTTGGTTCAGCGTCTCCGTTCAGTCTGGTTTTTGTTTGTAGCTGCTCCAGTCCGTGTCAGTTTTTATAGCTGCTCCAGTCCGTGTCATTTGTTGGAAGTTTTTATGCGTCATATGTAAGTTTTCATTCATTCACTCATTTGTTGTGGCTGCTCGATCCATTGCGTGTCGTTTTGTTGTAGCTGTTTCGTGGGCTGGTGGGACAGGGGCGAGAGGCCCGAGTGGACAACATCCGGACCAGTGACCTGTGAGTATCTCTCTTGCTGCCCCTCTCACCGCCTTCTGTCTGTCTGCCCGTCCCTCTGTTTAGCTACATGTCTGTTCACACCTCTGTCTGTCCAGCTACACGTCTGTCTGCCCGTCCCTCGTGTTTAGCTACATGTCTGTACACCCCTCTGTTTAACTACATGTCTGTGCAACGTGTCTGTCAGTCCCTCTGTCTGTTTACCCACATGTCTGTCTGCCTTGGTATCTGCCCTTTTATCTGTTTGCCTACATGTCTGTCTGCCCATCCCCCTGTTTACCTGCATGTTTGTTTGCTGGTCTGTGCCTATTTGTCTGTCTGCCTTTCCTTCGGTCTTTTTACCTACATGTCTGTCCTTCCTCTGTCTGTTTACCTGCATGTCTGTCCTTCCCTTGGTCTGTTTGCCTACATGTCTGTCCTTCCCTCGGTCTGTTTACCTGCATGTCTGTCCTTCCCTCGGTCTGTTTACCTACATGTCTGTCGTTCCCTCGGTCTGTTTACCTACATGTTTGTCATTCCCTTGGTCTGTTTACCTACATGTCTGTCGTTCCCTCGGTCTGTTTACCAACATGTCTGTCGTTTCCTCGGTCTGTGTACCTACCTGTCTGTCTTCCCTTCCCTCTTTTACCTACAGGTCTGTCTGTCTGTCTGTCCTTCTCTGTCTGTCAATATGTTCGCCTGGCCGTTCATCTGTTTATTTGCCTGCTTGCACCTGCCTGGCAGTGTTCAATGTAGAAGGATTGTCACGAATTTTACCAACATCAAGATTCCTTTCAAGAAGATAATTTATTCCATTGATCCACTCTGATTTCAAGGTATGGAGAGAGAGAGAGAGACACACACACACACACACACACACACAAACAGAGAGAGACTGCATGCACAGTGGGGGTCTTCCTGATCTCTGCCTCTGTTTGTTTGTTTGTTTGTTTTTCCTTATTTCCGCCCCTGTTTCTTCCTGATCTCCTCCTCCGCTTCTTCTTCATCTCTGCCTCTCTTTTTTTTCTCTCCTCTTTTTGTTTTTGTATTTTGTGAGTGACTTCAGATGAGAATTTTGACAAAACTGTTGGATAAAAGTTCTGCTTCCATTCACCACATGAATTAACGTGTCCTCATCAGCTGATACCGTAGTACTGACATTCATGTGTTATAGATAAGAAGGTGGAAAGGCAGGACAATGGACATCATCATAGCAGTTGCTCCCACATTACAAAGTGTGTGAGAATGAAGCATCACATGATGCTGGGTGGTGGATGGTGGTGGTACGTGTCTGTTGGCCTGCTTCAGAGGGTGGATACACGACCGCGAGCTGCAGACGACAGCGAGGATCTCAGAGAGGGTGAAGATCATCACGGGGCTGGAGGTGGACCAGCGAGACCCCACAGGACCCAGCTCAGCTGAGGCCATGCAGGTCACCGTGCTACCTCTCTCTCTCTCGCTCTCTCTGTCTCTCTCTCTCTGTGTATTTGGTAGTTTAGCAAGGACTGGTTGTTAGACAGGTCTAAATGAACTTAAACTACAATCCTTGGAAAATAAAGTTTTCGGGTTTGAGTTCCCTCTCTCTCTCTGTCTCTCACTGTCAGTCTGTCTATCTCTCTGTCTATCTCTCACTGTATGTCTGTTTGTCTCACTGTCTGTCTCTGTCTGTTTTCGCCCTGACATAACTGTACTGGTTGACTGGGCGTAAAACTCCAAGTTACTTACTTACTTACTCAGTCTGTTTGTATGTCTCTTACTATATCATCTCTCTCTCCCCTCGTATTTGGAGGGGTGTGTGTGTGATGCAGGGATGTGGTTGGGGGGGGGGTGGAGGGGGGGTGTGATAGTTGGGGGGTGGTGATGCAGGGATGTAGTGGGGTGGGGTGATGCAGGGATGTAGTTGGGGTGGTGGGATGCAGGGATGTAGTTGGGGGGGGGGGGGAGCGGGGATGGGGTTGGGGGGGGGGGGGGGGGAATGTAGTTGGGGTGGTGGTGATGCAGGGACATAGTTGGGGTGGTGGTGATGCAGGGACATAGTTGGGGTGGTGGTGATGCAGGGATGTAGTTGGGGTGGTGGTGATGCAGGGATGTAGTTGGGGGGGAGGTGATTCAGGGATGTAGTTGGGGGGGAGGTGATTCGGGGGGGGGGGGGGGGGGGGGGGGGTGATGCAAGGACGTAGTTTGTGCCTGCGATGTGGCTAGTCATTGGGAGGTAATCAAATAAAACAAAACGAGTAACATCTCAGTGTTTCTAATGTCATTTTACAACTGCGTTACAGGTGGTAAACTACGGTCTTGGTGGCCATTACGATGCACACATGGATCCTTTCAAGGTGAGTCTCTCATGTCTCTCTTTCTCTCCCCCCTCCCTCCCCCTCCCTCTCCCTCAGTCCCTTTCTCTCTCCTTCCATCTCTTTCTGTCCTCTCTTAATTATTCCTCTCAGCCTCACCCATCTCTCTCTGTCTCTGTCTGTCTGTCTGTCTGTCTCTCTCTTTTTCGTATTTCAATAACTGAACTAAATTAGTTGCTGTACTCTGCGATCAACGTTATCTAAAAACAACATCAGTTAAATAGAGATGATGTCCACCATCACCTAAAGACCGCCAGCACCAACATCAGCACCAGCACCAAACAAACCAACAACAACAACAACAAAAACCAGAGTGACATGTGGAACTCATTTGGGGATGTACATGAGCCAACTTTGTGTGTTATTTGTGCAGAACAAGCTGGTGAGTCAACTTTGTGTGTTATATGTGCAGAACAGTCTGGTGAGCCAACTTTGTGTGTTATTTGTGCAGAACAATCTGGTGAGCCAACTGTGTGTTATTTGTGCAGAACAATCTGGTGAGCCAACTGTGTGTTATTTGTGCAGAACAATCTGGTGAGCCAACTTTGTGTGATATTTGTGCAGAACAATCTGGTGAGCCAACTTTGTGTGTTATTTGTGCATAACAATCTGATTAGCCAACTTTGTGTGTTATATGTGCAGAACAGTCTGGTGAGCCAACTTTGTGTGTTATTTGTGCAGAACAATCTGGTGAGCCAACTTTGTGTGTTATTCGTGCAGAACAATCTGGTGAGCCAACTTTGTGTGCTTTTCCTGCAGAACAATCTGGTGAGCTAACTTTGTTATTTGCACGGAACAATCTGGTGAGCCAACTTTGTGTGCTTTTTGTGCAGAACAATCTGGTGGGGGATGCCATGTTGGAGAACTCTGGAGCCAGAATTGCTACTTTCCTCATCTATGTGAGCATTCTTACATCCCCACAAACACACACACACACACACACACACACACACACACACACACACACACACACACACACACACACCACACACACACACACACACACACACACACACCACATGCATGCACGCACGCATGCGCGCACGCACACATGCACGTACGTGTGCACACACACACACACACACACACCACACTGGGACACCACACCACACCACACCACACCACACCACACTACACCCACACACACACACACACCACACACACCACACACACCACACCACACCACACCACACACACACCACACCACACCACACCACACCACACCACACCACACCACACCACACCACACCCACACACACACACACACAATGGCCTAAAATGATTGTATGTATAGTTACAAGCTAAGAGATCAAAAATGAAAAAGGTTTCAACACAAAAACGCACTCACCCTCACATGCACACAACTCAGCCTACAAAATAAAAAATAATACATCATACTTTTAGGTAGTAGGGCAGATGATAGCTACAGCGTTTCCCAGGGCTACCCATCTTGTGGATTTGTCTCTCTTCAGTTAATTCTTCCATCAGGAGTAGCCACAATCACCATCTTGATCATTCTGTTGCTACTACATATTATCTGTGTGCTGCCATGCCACAGGCTGTTAGACTTTCTCTCACCAAACGGGTAGACATTGGATCTTTAACGTGCGCAATGATCTTCGAGCGTGCTGTACAAGTCTGCACAAGTGTTGGAAGAATTGGAATACGATCCTTCAACCTGTTTTGACCGGGAGTCAAAAACACAGTAGCTGCTTTCACTGGATCGCCAGTGCAACACCCTAAACCAACGAGCTACAACTGTGTTAACCCATTTATACGCACAACTGGTCACGTTAGTCTGTTTTCACTGTTGCTAATTTTGGTATCCGGCTGAAGAGAAACTTCCTCTGTACAAAAAAGAGTATTTCCCTATTTTCCATTCTTGTTGTGTGGAGGAGACCACTGTTTGCAAGCACTGGAAGGCTGTTTGCATCAGGGTGTTTAGTGTTCCCAAAACATCTCGGGGCGTAAATGGGTTAAGGAACAGCAGCTGAATTTAAATGAAGTCTGTGGTAGGGAAATAGCTATGAACAGCAGCTGAATTTAAATGGAGTCTTTGGTAGGAACTAGCTATGAACAGCAGCTGAATTTAAATGGAGTCTTTGGTAGGAAATAGCTATGAACAGCAGCTGAATTTAAATGGAGTTTTTGGTAGGGAAATAGCTATGAACAGCAGCTGAATTTAAATGGAGTCTTTGGTAGGGAAATAGCTATGAACAGCAGCTGAATTTAAATGGAGTCTTTGGTAGGAACTAGCTATGAACAGCAGCTGAATTTAAATGGAGTCTTTGGTAGGTAGGAAAATAGCTATGAGCAGCAGCTAAATTTAAATGGATTCTTTGATTGGGAAATAGCTATGAACAGCAGCTGAATTTAAATGGAGTCTTTGGTAGGTAGGAAAATAGCTATGAACAGCAGCTAAATTTAAATGAAGTCTTTGGTAGGGAATTAGCTATGAACAGCAGCTGAAATTAAATGGAGTCTTTGGTAGGAACTAGCTATGAACAGCAGCTGAATTTAAATGGAGTCTTTGGTAGGTAGGAAAATAGCTATGAACAGCAGCTAAATTTAAATGGATTCTTTGATTGGGAAATAGCTATGAACAGCAGCTGAATTTAAATGGAGTCTTTGGTAGGTAGGAAAATAGCTATGAACAGCAGCTAAATTTAAATGGATTCTTTGATTGGGAAATAGCTATGAACAGCAGCCGAATGTAAATGCAGTCTTTGGTAGGGAAATAGCTATGAACTGCAGCTGAATTTAAATGGAGTTTTTGGTAGGGAAATAACTATGAACAGCAGCTAAATTTAAATGGAGTCTTTGGTAGGGAAATAGCTATGAACAGCAGCTGAATTTAAATGGAGTCTTTGGTAGGGAAATAGCTATGAACAGCAGCCAAATTTAAATGGAAACTGCCATTTTACTTCAGACGTTGAGCGTGAGTCTAATTTGACGCTTACTTGTGTTTCTCTTCCCCTGCAGCTCTCAGATGTGGAAAAGGGCGGAAGCACTGTGTTCCTCAAGTCTGGCATTTCAGTCTCCCCCATGAAGGTACCTGTCTCTTAAATTCTGCTCCCGCTAGTGATCCTTGAATATTATCTCAGGGAAGTGTTGGTTTTGCTGCAGTGCACACACCATCAGTTGACATCACTATGAGCTATATATATACGAATGTTACTGAAAGCTTAAACTTTGGATAATTATAACCGTGCTGGTTCATACCAGGTTTGATTACCTTGATTTTGTTTGAAGGTCACAGGTGTGTTGTAAACAAACATGCAAATTGTATTTTTCAGATTATTGTGCAGTGTAGTCTGAACCATGTATGGTTACTGCATACATTAAAAAGATGACCATGCACGGTATGCTTTTTGTGACTTGATCTAGTGTGCATTTAGAGGAAATCATGTGTTTTTTTCTCCTTTTTTTCTTCTTCTTTCTTTTCTTTCAGGTTTTCATGTTAATTGTCTGAGCATAAGTGCTCTTTCTCTTACCAGGCTCCAGTTAGTGGAACCAACTCCCTGTTTCTGTTCATTATTCTACCTCTGTCAGTTTTTATGTTTGTTTTGTTTTTTAAATCTTCTTTGAAAGCCATTCTCTTTTCAAAAACCTTTCCTTAGTCCCATTGCCCTGTGTGTGTGTGTGTGTGTGTGTGTTGTGTGTGTGTGCGCGTGTGTGTGTGTGAGTATGTGTGTGTGCATGAGTATGTGTGTGTGCGTGTGTGTGTTGTATGCATTGCATCTTAAAAACAGGTACATTTAGAGGATGTGTAAGCGCGCAGAGCCCCTGCGGGTGACCCATTATTAATTATTATTATTGTTACATGCTACCCATTATTAATTAGTATTCTGTTCTTCTGGGCGAAAGCCTCTGAAACTGCATGTTGTGGCTGTGACTGGTGTTTGTTGGTGACAGGGCATGGCGCTGTTCTGGTATAACTTCACCCCAGACATGGAGGAAGATGAGCTGACAACCCATGCTGGCTGCCCAGTGCTGATGGGACAAAAATGGAGTACGTCCTTCTCTCTTAGCTCTGTGTTTGTTGGACAGAAATGGAGTATGTCCTTCTCTCTTAGTTCTGTGTTTGTTGGACAGAAATGGAGTACGTCCTTCTCTCTTAGTTCTGTGTTTGTTGGACAGAAATGGAGTATGTCCTTCTCTCTTAGTTCTGTGTTTGTTGGACAGAAATGGAGTACATCCTTCTCTCTTAGTTCTGTGTTTGTAGGACAAAAATGGAGTACATTCTTCTCTCTTAGCTCTGTGTTTGTTGGACAGAAATGGAGTATGTCCTTCTCTCATAGTTCTGTGTTTGTTGGACAAAAATGGAGTACATCCTTCTCTCTTCGCTCTGTGTTTATTGGACAAAACTGGAGTACATCCTTCTCTCTTAGCTCTGTGTTTGTTGGACAGAAATGGAGTATGTCCTTCTCTCTTGGCTCTGTGTTTGTTGGGCAGAAATGGAGTACTTCCTTCTCTTTGAATTCTATGTTTGTTGGATAGAAATGGAGTATGTCCTGTGCTTTTAATTTTATGTTTGTTGAAACACAAAAAGGTTCAAACGAACGCTTATTTATTTTAACATGGACACACAGTATACAAATTTTCAGGGAAATCCCCTTTATCAAGCCACACTTAAACAACAGGTAAACGGTTAAAAACGATGAAAAATGAAAGAAAAAGACATCTTGTTTTGGTTGAGTTTTCTACAGCTTGTTTTGTCTATCTATGTTTATAGGACATTTTATGTATGTTTGTTGGACAGAAATGGAGCACGTCCTTCTCTTTTAATTCTATGTTTGTTGGACAGAAAAGGAGCACATCCTTCTCTTTGATTCTGGGCTTGTTGAACAAAATTGGAAGACGTCCTTGTCTTTTGGTTCTGGGTTTCTTGGACAAAAATGGAAGACGTCCTTCTCTTTTGGTTCTGTGTTTGTTGGACAAAAGTGGAGTATGTCCTTCTCTTTTAGTTCTGCGTTTGTTGGACAAAAATGGTATACGTCATTCCCTTTTAGCTCTGTTGGACAAAAATGCAGCAAGTTCCCATTGTGTCTCGGGTTGACAAAACATAAAATGGTTTGGAGCCCGAGTGAGTGATTTTGAGAATGCATGATGAGCTAGGTACAACCATTTCTGGGGGGCATATATATACATACCCATTTTAGATCCAGTGCCTGGAACTGAGTTGAAGCAAGTTGTGGAAACGTCACTGCATTCATGTCCAAAGTGCACACAATGACCTTTCTGTCCTGTAGCAGTCCAGAGAAGAGCAGTCTCTTTTTGCGGTCCAATGCTGAGATTACAAAGTAGAGCAGGTTCTGTTTTTGCCCTGTGCTGTCCAGACACAGTAGAACAAGTTCTGTTTTTGCCCTGTGCTGTCCGGACACAGTAGAACAAGTTCTGTTTTTGCCCTGTGCTGACAGGACAACATGGAGTGTTTTTGCCCTGTGCTGACAGGACAACATGGAGTGTTTTTGCCCTGTGCTGACAGGACAGCATAGAGTGTTTTTGCCCGGTGCTGACAGGACAGCATAGAGGGGTTTTGCCCGGTGCTGACAGGACAACATAGAGGGTTTTTGCCCGGTGCTGACAGGACAACATAGAGGGTTTTTGCCCGGTGCTGACAGGACAACATAGAGTGTTTTTGCCTGGTGCTGACAGGACAACATAGAGTGTTTTTGCCTGGTGCTGACAGGACAACATAGAGTGTTTTTGCCCTGTGCTGACAGGACAACATAGAGTGTTTTTGCCCTGTGCTGACAGGACAACATAGAGTGTTTTTGCCAGGTGCTGACAGGACAACATAGAGTGTTTTTGCCAGGTGCTGACAGGACAATATAGAGTGTTTTTGCCCTGTGCTGACAGGACAACGTAGAGGGTTTTTGCCCTGTGCTGACAGGACAACATAGAGCAAGTTATCTTGTTGTAGAGGGATGAGAGATGCCCTGTGTCGGTAGAGGGGTGGGGAGTGCCCTGTGTTGGTGCTGGGGTGCCCTGTGCTGAAAGAATGGGTGCCCTGTGACAACAAAGGAGTGCCCTGTGTCCTGTTCAGAGACGGAAGGTCACTGCAGGTACAGAGTCATTGTCCCAGTGACCTGTGCAGAGATGGGAAAGCATTACTTGATCTTTCCGGTGACCTTTACAGAGATGGAAAGTCACCACTTGACCTTCCCTGTGACCTTTGCAGAGATGGAAAGTCACCAACTGGCCTTCCCTGTGACCTGTGCTAAAACCTTGGTCAGTGGTGGTAGGCATCCATCTGTCTGCAGCCTGGGTACACCCCTACCCCTGTTACATCTGTCTTGTGTGCAGGAACACAGTGGGTTGAGAGCGTACAGCACCGACAACGCTCTTTATAGGGCAAGCACGTTTAATGATTGACCACGTCTAACTGCAGTCTATTGGTTGGTCAGTTGGTTATATGGCTGTGTTGTTGTGTGTCATTAATCTGTCTGACCGACTGATTTTGTTCTGTGTGGTGTTGTGTTGTGTGTGCCGCGTTGTGTTGTTCACGTTCAGTGGGTGCTGCATGTCATGTGCATTGACTGTGTGGTGTTGCAGTTGCCAACAAGTGGATCTGGACGTACGGCAACACGTTCCGCCGACCTTGTGGCCCTCAGCCCCACTCCACCCAGCTGGACCTGGAGCGAGTGCTGCAGGCTCGGGTCGCCAACACCACGGCGCTCAACGCGCCCTGACCTTGCACCTGGCTCCCCGGACACCCGCCCTGAACTCGCACCTGGCTCCCCGAACACCCTGCCAACACCCTGACCTCACACCTGGCTCCCCGAACACCCCACCAACACCACGGCGCTCTACATGCCCTGACCTGGCACCGGACACCCCACCAACACCCTGACCTGGCACCTGGCTCCCTGAACACCCCGCCAACACCCTGACCTGGCACCTGGCTCCCCGGACACCCTGACCTGGCACCTGGCTCCCTGAACACCCTGACCTGGCACCTGGCTCTCTGGGCACCCCACCAACACCCTGACCTGGCTCCCAGAACACCCCGCCAACACCCTGACCTGGCACCTGGTTCCTGGACACCCCACCAACACCCTGACCTGGCACCTGGCTCCCGGAACACCCCGCCAACACCCTGACCTGGCATCTGGTCCCCGGACACCCTAGCTACCAACCGTGGGATGTCCACGTTTCAGTCTGGCCTCTGCCTCTTCTCTTTGCAGTTCTCAGGGCCATGTTCATGGTGGTGGGCCTGGTGAGACAGGCGGCTGGCTGTCTCTTTACGATTCTCACACACACAGCTGGTTATTTGTTCAGAGAGGTCTTGGCGACACACGCTTTGATTATTTGTTCAGCGAGGGCTTGTGTGACACACTTATTTGTTCAGTAGTGGCTTGGTGACATATGGTTGACTATTTGTTCAGAAAACACCCAGTGGCACACAGGTGATTATTTGTTCAGAAAACACCCAGTGACTCACAGTTGATTATTTGTTCAGAAAACACCCAGTGACTCACAGTTGATTATTTGTTCAAAAAACACCCAGTGACAGTTATTTGGTCAGAAAAGGCTAGGTGACACACAGTTATCATTATTATTGTTGATCGCTTTTATGTAGCGCTGTTCTCGGCTCTCGAACAGACACACTGCGCATTTTTTAATATCCACCTAAGTGATGTACTGACAGGGCTCTTTGGTTCTTACATGGCTGCTGCCACATGAAACTGCATGCTGCTGTCTCGGTGCACGTTCTGTGCAAACCATAAATACATAGAGGGTGTTGTGTTCATTTTGATTGGTCGGAATGTTTGGGTTTTTTCGTTTGTTTGTTGTTTTTGTTTAGTTTTTTAATTTCTTGAGATGTTAAAGATTTTATCTCCACCAGTTACCTAGCTGTTCTACATGTATTCATTAATGCATTTTTAATTTTGGTGGTAGCGCGGAGCTTTTTGCTTTTGGAACTTTCCTGCTGGTTTTCTCTGCCAATTATCCCATTCCAACCCCCACAACACACAAAGAATATTAATACACATTCTACCTTTGATTTCTGTGATTGTAAACAGGTTAAATCTTTTAAATGTGCAATGACTTACCTGAGCAGACAAAACTGCTAATGACAGTTACCTAGGTTGGTGACTGAAGTCAAGTTGCTATGCTGTCTGGACGAGTTTATTCTTAACAGGTGATGGACTGCATAAACATCAATACATTCTAATTCTGTGCTCGGGGACAATACGCTCCAAATCTCTGTTTGCCGACAACAAATTCTCAGTCTGTGTTCATTCACGAAGAGTTTTCAGTCTGTGTTCATGGACGAAGAGTTGTCAGTCTGTGTTCATGGACGAAGAGTTCTCAGTCTGTGTTCATGGACGAAAAAGTCTCAGTGTGTGGTCATGAATGAAGAGTTCTCAGTCTGTGTTCACAGGCAACAGCCTCAGTTGTGTTCACAGAATGTTCCTAGTCAATCTGTGGTCATGGACGTTGTGTTTTCAGTCTGTGTTCATTGACAAAGAGTCATCAGTCAGTGTTCATGGAAACACATTCTCAGCCTGTGTTCATGGATAACATGCTGTCAGTGTCAGTCTCTGTTCATGGATAACATGCTCAGTCTGTGTCCATGGACAACACATTCTCAATCTGTGTTGGCATGGACAACACATTCTCAGTCTGCATCCGTGGACAACACATTCTCAATCTGTGTCCATGGACAACACATTCTCAGTCTGGGCTCATGGACAAAGAGTTTACAGTCAGTGTTCATGAACAACACGTTGTCAGTCTGTATGCACGGACAAAGAGTCGTCAGTCTATTTCCATGGACAGTGCATTCCAACAACACGTTTTAGTCTGTGTTCAAGGGCGAAAGGTTATCAACGTGTGTGTATGATGGACACTAAGTAAACAGCCTGTGGTCAGTCAGTGCTCATAGACTGGGCGTACAGCACCAATTTTCTGACTTACAGTGTTCATAGACAATGGGCGGTCAGACTGTTAATCGACAGTAACTCATCAAGACAGCCATTTCTGTTCACGGATAGAAAGCTTTGTGTCCGTGCAGAATAACTCTTCAATCAGTCTTTGTCCATGGACAATACATTTTCTGGAATATGTGCCTTATAATTGGCAATGAATGATGAGTTTGTGTTCAAATACTTTTTTCCTTTTTGTACGTGTGTTCATGAAAAATGACTTGTCAGTTCGTGCTCATGGGCGGGAAGTGTATTGGTGTGTGTGGACAATAAGTTGTTGATCTGTGTTGTCTTCATTTCCACTTGCAACGACAATATTCACTGCATGGAGACTGAACTCCAGATTGTCGGTCTGCTTGAAGTGCTGAATGCTCTGTGATTTTACTGCTTTTTGTTTTGTTGTTGTTGTTGTTGATTAAATGTTTGCATATGTTGGCTGATGATTTTAACTATGTACTTTGGTTGCATGGGCATTGTGCTGTGCACTCAGTCTGAGTGTTTGTGGTAATAAAGGTGTGTTGCGGCAGGTTTTGTCGTGTCAGATTTGATGCACTGCTTACATGTTTTGTCACAAGGGCAGGTTTTGTCGTGTCAGATTTGACGCACTGCTTACACATTTTGTCACCCCGGCAGGTTTTGTTGTGTCAAATTTGATGCACTTCCTACATGTTTTGTCACTACGGCACGTTTTGTCACTAAGGTGACAAAACGTTTCAAATTTGATGCACTGCCTGTATGTTTTGTCACCCTGGCACATTTTGTCGCCATGTGGAGACAAAACGTGCCGAAAGGTTCACTCGCTGCACTTTCTGTAAGTAACCCGGTTCACCTTTTGCCAGCAACACTATGATCTCTTCCCTCAATGTGGGTGTGTATGGGGGGCGGGGGGAAGAGGGGGCACGTGTTGTTGAATAGTGTTGTTTTATTATCCCCGTGTCAATCAGTATTAAACTGAAATTCTGTGTCATCTTGAGTAGACCACAAAGCTACTGCTGCCCTGTAGCTCTGTAAGTGAGCCAGTTTGGCCTAGCGGTAAGGCGTTAGGCGGGTAAGCAGAGGGACCTCCGTTCGAATCTGCTTCGGCTCTCCTTCCTCTTCAAAAATTGTGGTCTGCGTACACCGTCTTGTGACTTTGTCCCTCACAATTAATGAAACATTAAAATGGCTCTCATCACTGCCCATCTTAATGCAGGAGTCATTCTGGTGGTGACAGTGGAGCGATCGGTATGTAATCTCCCTCTCCTCCATCTCCGTACCCCCTTCCCCCCTTCCCTAATAAGCCTTACGGTTTCTGTGGACGTTAAGCACCATGTTTACTTACTACCTCTGTAAGCTGTGTCAATATGACTCATCGCCCTGATATAACTGCCCTGGTTGACTGGGCATAAAACACCAACTTGCTTACAGTATAACTCTATGGAGATCGAGTGGTTGTGCAGTTTGTTCACGTGTTGTGTATGCATGGCCTACAAATATGTTCGATGGAATGATTGGTATGATTTGGTGAGGTTGAAGGTAAACGTGGACTGACTTTGGGTATGACGACTGTTTTTGTTGTTGTTGTTGTTGTTTTTCGGTTTTTATCAGAATGTTTTATTGTAGTGATTGTGATGTAGTCGGGACTGACTTTGGGTATGATGCCTGTTTTTGTTGTTGTTGTTTTTCGGTTTTTATCAGAATGTTTTATTGTAGTGATGGTGATGTAGATCGAGCTTCATGTCCTCGGATGTCGGTTGACATATTAGGGACAAACTGTGGCCAATGCCTAAGCATGGTTCAGTGTTGCTTTATGATCACAGAAACTGTTAGGCTTGTTAGGACGGAGAGCCCAGGATGACCACCTCAACTTTCACACAGCTCCTGAACTCTGATTTGATTGTACAGCGCCTAGTGACGTTTATAGCATCACGTGTGCCTAACGGGTTTTCAGTATTATTATAACATCAATCACAGAGTGAAATAGTTGCGAAGCAAGGAAGATAAAAGCAACACATTTGTTCATTATTCAATGGATTCACCAAGTTTTTTAAAAGAACTGTAAGCAGTCAGGTGAGAAAAGTCTGACTGCTTCTGAAGTTCAATGACTTGCACACCACCGGAGCTGAACATCTTAATCATTGTACATTGTTTCATAAGTAAACATGGTGCTTAACGTCCACAGAAACCACAAGACCTATCAGGGACGATGAGAAGGGGGGTGGGGTGGAGGGGGTATGGAGGTGTGGGGAGAGGGAGAGGGAGATGATATATATACCTATCGCTACACTGTCACCACCAGATTGACTTCTGCGTTAAGGTGGGCAGTGATGAGAGCCATTTTAATGTTTCATAATTATGAGGGACAAAGTCACAAGACAGTGTCCAACAAAGCCACAAGACAGCGTCCACAGACCACAACTTTTGAAGAGAAAGGAGAGCCGAAGCAGATTCGAACCGAGGTCCTTCTGCTTACCAGCCCAACGCCTTACCGCTAGGCCAAACCGGCTCACGTTTATTTCAGTGACCTTTTATTGCTCTTATACTCTCTCTCTTACACATGCATACATGCACGCACGCATGCACACACACACACACACTACAGGTACTGATATCTAAGTTAAAAAGGTACAATGATTGCACAATTCGTCACCATCTCACTGGTAACAAAATCATGCCGTGGTGACAAAACGTGCCACAAGGTACCCCCAAACTCCTCTCTCTTTGTTACAGTAGATTTTATACTCATTGGTGCTAAAGACTCCCCATTCACATTCCAGTACTGACTCACTTAACAAATGTGAGTACACTTAGCAAGTGTTAGCTAGGGTATGTGTGTATGTGTGTGTGTGTGTGTGTGTGTGCGTGCAGGTGCATGCACAAAACCACATCTCATTTGACATCAATCAAGACAATACTCAAGAAAGGTTTACTCATTTGTATTATTTTCCATGAATTTCTGACATCAGGAATAATAACAATTTAGTTAAATACACATATCAACACTTCAAAGAGTCTGGCAAAGACTGACATGTATGAAAGACGGGTTTGACATGGCATCCAGGTCTGAATTTTGCTCACATGTTGTCAAGCAAGAATTTGAAGTGGCTTAAAATAGTAAGCAATCACATACATCTAACAAATGAAAGCAGTATGATTTGCAGACTTCTTCGCTTTCACCTGTGATTACAGAATATTTTATAAACACAGACGGTGAAGTCACTGCCGGTGATTTAAACGCATGCATGCATCCACAAACGTGCAAGGACATACACACACACACACACACACACACACACACACACACACACTCACACACACACACACACACACACACACACACTCACTCACTCACTCACTCACTCACTCACTCACTCACTCACTCACTCACACACACACACACACACACACACACACACAAACAGTGTACACACACACTCACACAAACACACACACACACACACACACACACACACACACACACACACACACACACACACACACACACACACACACAGTGTACATAATCTCCACTGAAAGACTTCATTTAATACCAGCAGCTGTCTACAACACAATTTGACAGAAGAAAGGACTACAGTAGGCCTTCTACTGCAAATTCTTGCACCTGCACACAAGTCACACACTCTTTTACAGTAAACCTTTGGCTTTTATGCATTAATTATGCAATAACTTTCGCCCTGATATAACCGCACTGGTTGACTGGGTGTAAAACACCAATTTACTTACTATACAATCACTTGAACTCAGAAATGACAAGTGATACCTTGCTGTGAAGTTTGTGAAACAAAGTCTGAACTGACCGAGACACTGTACACATCAAAAGTCACTGGAGGAAAAACCATGGTAGAAGTATATTTCAAGTTCCTAAGACATCACAGTGGAAGTGGATGAAGCGTTCAGCCAACTCGGTACTTGCTTACCCTAGGACTTGGTTCACAAGAATCCAGATGAAGCTGAAATCTTAGCTGTCATCATCCCTAAAACTTTCAGTGAATCTGGCATTAACATGCATATTGTTTCTGGCATGATAATTCTGCACATCACAGTAAGGTAAACACTGCAGTTTGTTAACAGCTGACTAACAACAATTCAAGATCACGTTTTCTGGGTCTGTGTGATCGGTCAGCTCTACTGACTGGGAAAAAGGTTTCTGACTGGTGCTTGTAACATCAATCAGTCTTTGCACTTGTAACATCAATCAGTCTTTGTGCCTGAAATATTAATCAGTCTTTGGACAAGCATACATGCCAAGTTTGAGTCACAGACAGTCACAAAGTGCAGAGGACAAAGTTGAGGCAAAGAGCAAGGTCTCATATTCTGAAAATGATGGTGTACCTGCAGCATGCCATAACTGTGGTCACGTAACATCAGACTGACAAAGCTAAAGCACCAGAGGCAGACTTTCAAGAAAATACCACCTTCATCAGAGAATGGTGCAGACAGCAAAATAACAAAAACAAAATACCTCAACATCCATCTTTGTATGTTCCATGGAACACACCTCATTCCTGACCAAATAGCTCCAGTCACCAGCTCACCTTGCCACCAACTAAAGATGTATGTGAAGGGCACAACCTTCTGATGACTGCACTGAGGTCACATACAGACCTCGCCTTGATAAAGTATGTGAAGGGCAGACTGTACTGAGGTCGCCCACAGACTTCGCCATCACTTGATGAAGTATGTGAAGGGCAGAATTTTCCAGTGACTGCACCAAGGTCACATACAGACCTTGCCTTGATGAAGTATGTTAAGGGCAGAATTTTCCAATGACTGCACCAAGGTCATATACAGACCTTACCTTGATGAAGTATGTGAAGGGCAGAATTTTCCAATGACTGCACCAAGGTCATATACAGACCTTGTCTTGATGAAGTATGTGAAGGGCAGAAATTTCCAATGACTGCACCAAGGTCACATACAGACCTTGCCTTGATGAAGTATGTGAAGGGTGGAATTTTCCAATGACTCCTCCAAGGTCACATACAGACCTTACCTTGATGAAGTATGTGAAGGGCAGAAATTTCCAATGACTCCTCCAAGGTCACATACAGACTTTGCCTTGATGAAGTATGTGAAGGGCTGAAATTTTCAATGACTGCACCAAGGTCACATACAGACTTTGCCTTGATGAAGTATATGAAGGGCAGAAATTTCCAATGACTGCACCAAGGTCATATACAGACCTTGCCTTGATGAAGTATGTGAAGGGCAGAATTTTCCAATGACTGCACCAAGGTCACATACAGACCTTGCCTTGATGAAGTATGTGAAGGGTGGAATTTTCCAATGACTCCTCCAAGGTCACATACAGACTTTGCCTTGATGATGTGAAGGGCAGAAATTTCCAATGACTGCACCAGGGTCACATACAGACCGTGCCTTGATGAAGTATGTGAAGGGCAGAAATTTTCAATGACTGCACCAGGGTCACATACAGACCTTGCTTTGAGGAAGTATGTGAAGGGCAGACTGTACCAAGGTCGCCCACACACTTCGCCATCACTTGATGAAGTATGTGAAGGGTAGAATGTTCCGATGACAGCGCAAAGGTCACCTACATACCTCACCATCGCTTGATGATGTATGTGAATGGTAGAATGTTCTGTTTGCTACACCAGGGTCTTGTACCGACCTCGCCATCACTTGAAGAAGCATGCAAACAGTGGAATGTTCAGATGATTGCACCAAGGTCACCTGCTGACCTTGCCATCACTTGATGATGTGAAGGATAGAATGTTCTGACCTGCTGACCTTGCCATCAACTGAAGAAGTATGTGGATTCCAGCACTTTCTCCAGCTCAAAGTCACCTGAACAAAAGAAACACAACTCTTGACATATACTATTGACAACAAAACTTACGGACACGGTCACTTATTCTAATTGCTCAGTTCCATTTGAAAGGACAGATGTCTGGAAGCAACCAATGAGTGCTGTTATACATGCAAATTACCAACACACTAAAAACATTTTTATTAAAAATAATAATAATTTACACTTACAAGACTATATTTACCCTTCTGTAGTCAAACTACCTAAACAGGAATGCATAACTGTCTTCATATATTTTAAAGTGTCATGTAATCTTCAAAACTGGTTCTGGTAAACAAGAACTCACTTAAACAGCATCTGTAAACCACCACCATCACCACCACCACCACCACCACCACCAAATTAAAAAAGCAAAGGCAGGAATCATGTCAAATCTCTCCCCTAAAAGTGAGCCATAATACTGCTTCTGTCTAACCACTCAATCACTGTGTGACACAATACTGGCCCTGTCTGACCACTCAATCAAAGTGTGACACAATACTGGCCCTGTCTAACCACTCAATCAAAGTGTGACACAATACTGGCCCTGTCTAACCACTCAATCAAAGTGCGACACAATACTGGCCCTGTCTAACCACTCAATCAAAGTGCGACACAATACTGGCCCTGTCTAACCTCTCAATCAAAGTGCGACACAATACTGGCCCTGTCTAACCTCTCAATCAAAGTGCGACACAATACTGGCCCTGTCTAACCTCTCAATCAAAGTGCGACACAATACTGGCCCTGTCTAACCACTCAATCAAAGTGCGACACAATACTGGCCCTGTCTAACCACTCAATCAAAGTGCGACACAATACTGGCCCTGTCTAACCACTCAATCAAAGTGCGACACAATACTGGCCCTGTCTAACCACTCAATCAAAGTGCGACACAATACTGGCCCTGTCTAACCACTCAATCAAAGTGCGACACAATACTGGCCCTGTCTAACCACTCAATCAAAGTGCGACACAATACTGGCCCTGTCTAACCACTCAATCAAAGTGCGACACAATACTGGCCCTGTCTAACCACTCAATCAAAGTGCGACACAATACTGGCCCTGTCTAACCACTCAATCAAAGTGCGACACAATACTGGCCCTGTCTAACCACTCAATCAAAGTGCGACACAATACTGGCCCTGTCTAACCACTCAATCAAAGTGCGACACAATACTGGCCCTGTCTAACCACTCAATCAAAGTGCGACACAATACTGGCCCTGTCTAACCACTCAATCAAAGTGCGACACAATACTGGCCCTGTCTAACCACTCAATCAAAGTGCGACACAATACTGGCCCTGTCTAACCACTCAATCAAAGTGCGACACAATACTGGCCCTGTCTAACCACTCAATCAAAGTGCGACACAATACTGGCCCTGTCTAACCACTCAATCAAAGTGCGACACAATACTGGCCCTGTCTAACCACTCAATCAAAGTGCGACACAAATGCCGCAACCTCAATCAAAGTGCGACACAAATGGCCCTGTCTAACCACTCAATCAAAGTGCGACACAATACTGGCCCTGTCTAACCACTCAATCAAAGTGCGACACAATACTGGCCCTGTCTAACCACTCAATCAAAGTGCGACACAATACTGGCCCTGTCTAACCACTCAATCAAAGTGCGACACAATACTGGCCCTGTCTAACCACTCAATCAAAGTGCGACACAATACTGGCCCTGTCTAACCACTCAATCAAAATGTGACACAATACTGGCCCTGTCTAACCACTCAATCAAAGTGTGACACAATACTGGCCCTGTCTAATCACTCAATCACTGTGTGACACAATGTTGGCCAGGTCTCACCTCTGGCAGGCACATTGGACAGAACATTGCGCAGAAGCTGCTGCGCTTTGATCACTGGGGCATCCGCAACCTCCTCACTGAAACAGGCAACACTCTCATCAGCCTGCACCACACTGACCACCAGCCACTGATGCAACACTCACACTGACCACCAGCCACTGATGCAACATTCACACTGACCACCAGCCACTGATGCAACACTCACACTGACCACCAGCCACTGATGCAACACACACACTGCACAATCACCACCAGCCACTGATGCAACACTCACACTGACCACAATCACCACCAGCCACTGATGCAACCTCACACTGACCACAATACCACCAGCCACTGATGCAACACTCACACTGACCACAATCACCACCAGCCACTGATGCAACACTCACACTGACCACAATCACCACCAGCCACTGATGCAACACTCACACTGACCACAATCACCACCAGCCACTGATGCAACACTCACACTGACCACAATCACCACCAGCCACTGATGCAACACACACACTGACCACAATCACCACCAGCCACTGATGCAACACACACACTGACCACAATCACCACCAGCCACTGATGCAACACTCACACTGACCACAATCACCACCAGCCACTGATTCAACACTCACACTGACCACAATCACCACCAGCCACTGATGCAACACTCACACTGACCACAATCACCACCAGCCACTGATTCAACACTCACACTGACCACAATCACCACCAGCCACTGATGCAACATTCACACTGACCACAATCACCACCAGCCACTGATGCAACATTCACACTGACCACCAGCCACTGATGCAACACTCACACTGACCACAATCACCACCAGCCACTGATGCAACACTCACACTGACCACCAGCCACTGATGCAACACTCATACTGACCACAATCACCACCAGCCACTGATGCAACACTCACACTGACCACCAGCCACCAACACAACACTCAAACTGACCACCAGCAACCAACACAACACTCACACTGACCACCAGCCACTGATGCAACACTCACACTGACCACAATCACCACCAGCCACCAACACAACACTCAAACTGACCACCAGCAACCAACACAACACTCACACTGACCACCAGCCACTGATGCAACACTCACACTGACCACCAGCCACCAATACAACACTCACACTGACCACAATCACCACCAGCCACCAACACAACACTCACACTGACCACCAGCCACTGAGGCAACATTCACACTGACCACCAGCCACTGATGCAACACTCACACTGACCACCAGCCACTGATGCAACACTCACACTGACCACCAGCCACTGATGCAACACTCACACTGACCACCAGCCATTGATGCAACACTCATACTGACCACAATCACAACTAACCCTGATGAATGGAACACTCACATGGACCACAATCACAATTAACCTTGATGAATGCAACATCACACTGACCACAATCACAATTAACCTTGATGAATGCAACATCACACACTGACCACAATCATGATTAACCTTGTGAATGCAACACTCACAGTGAACACATGCACTATTAGCTGTCAATGCAACACTCAAAGAGTCAAACTGACCACATGCACCATTAATCATTAAACACAGGCACAATGAAACACGCGCTCACATCAATCACTTTATAACATTCACATATACTCAAATCAATCTTCAGCATCAACGTAAAACTCAAATCAACCATCACCACCAATGCCATATTCAAATCAACCATCACCACCAATGCCACAGCCATGTTTTCACAATTTTAACATCGAGCATGACATAATTTCACCTAGCACGACAAAGAATTGAGTGGAAAAACTGCTGTGTGTGTATTTTTGGTAATCCATTCCTATCGGAAGGGCCTGTGATGCTTCTTCAGTGCAGTTCCCCTTTAAACGGTCAAACCAGACATGTAAGAGAAGACTGTTTGCAGTGCATGAGCTACCTGGCGGTGTCAGGGGTGTAGAGCTCCATGAGCTGTCGAGACAGGTCCTCAAGGATGGGCTGTTTGTGCAACGCCACAAACTGCTCGCGGCACACCTGACACACCACACAAAACACTTCCGCAGTCAGTAAGAACAAAGTGCAACCTGCAACCACTGGCACAACTCAAAAAACATGCACACAGACTAGCTACTACTAAATGGATTGCTTTCTATTTCCACTGGGGAGTTAGAAGTCAGAAACAGACCACAAACTGTTAGATTTCAAAATCAAAGTTTCGATTTGAAAACCAGAGATTCTGAAATCCAACGGTGGATTCAAATATAAGCCATCTGATGCACCACCATCCTTTCCGTTACTTGTACCAGCCTGAGGGCACTGTCATGTATTTTATTTGCTTGTTTGGAGGACGGGCTGCTCTAGACTGCTTGTCCCTCGTGCTCCTTGCCATGACTAACGTGTCTGAGCTGATTACGGTCCACAGACATCATTGCCTACATCTCTTGTGTGTACTGTTACAATGTATGTACCTGCATCAACCTCTGCCCCCCTACCTAAATTACTGATGTGTGTACCTGCATCAACTTCTGTCCCCCTACCCAAATTACCAATGTACGTATCTGCATCAACCTCTGTTCGCCTACCCAAATTACCAATGTACTGTTACAAGGTATGTATCTGCATCAACTTCCGTCCCCCTACCCAAATTACCAATGTATGTACCTGCAATGTTACAATGTATGTACCTAAAAAAATCAATTAAAAAAACCTGTATCAAAACAAGCAACTGCTGAAGTGACAACTTAAAACTGGAACATATAAATGTCACTTAAAACTGGAAATTATCAATGTCACTTAAAACTGGAACGTATAAATGTCACTTAAAATGGGAACATATAAATGTCACTTAAAATGGGAACAGATCAATGTCACTTAAAACTGGAACATATAAATGTCACTGTTGCGTCCTGTCACTGGCACCATGGGCCAGCAGTCCCTGAAAATGGTATGGACCAGTCCCGCTGGCCTGACTAACATGCCTCACAGAGACGAGTCCTTACTGCTGAGAGTCAACAAACCACACGCCAGCAGCGTGGCTTCATGTACCCCCCGCTGGCCTGACTAACACTCCTCATGAAGACGAGTCCTTTGTGCTGACAGTCAGCAAACCACCGCCACCGGCGTGGCTTCATGTACACCCCGCTGGCCTGACTAACACTCCTCATGAAGACGAGTCCTTTCACCAGCGTGGCTTCATGTACACCCCGCTGGCCTGACTAACACGCCTCACAGAGACGAGTCCTTAGCGCCGAGAGTCAACAAACCACCGCCACCAGCAGCTTGGCTTCACGTACACCCCGCTGGCCTGACTAACACTCCTCACAGAGACGAGTCCTTAGCAGACCACCACCAGCAGCGTGGCTTCATGTACACCCTGCTGGCCTGACTAACACTCCTCATAGAGACGAGTCCTTAGCAGACCACCACCAGCAGCGTGGCTTCACATACATCCCAACAGCTGCTCACCTTGTTCATGATCTCCACGTCACAGGCGTGGGTCCAGAAGCAGTCGTGCACCGACACAAAGGTGATCCCAGCCCTGCACACACGCATGTCAACAAGTAGCCACACCTCCATCGCTTGACACCCAAGGGGAAGGGGGGGGGGGGGGGGGGGGGGGGGTGTGTGTAGGGGGTACAGGGGGAGGAACTGCCAGAGCCATACTGTACACAGCAATTATGGCTACACAGTACTGAAAGGACCAAACTGCAACAACACACAAAAACATGATTTTTTTTTTTAAATTATGAAATAATCTGCTTTATTCAATGTAATTATCAGAAAACAAATCAACCCAGGACTAAGCAATGTGCTGTCCAACATTCTGGCTCATTGGTACTGGATCAGAGGCACTGCAGCACATGTTTAAAGCTCACATACAAACTATATACACCTGACATGCTGTGGCTCTTCAAACAACATTGATCAGTCACCGACCCATCCTTCTTCAGGCTAAATGTCACTGACCCCTCCTTCAGGCTAAATGTCACTGACCCCTCCTTCAGGCTAAATGTCACTGACCCCTCCTTCTTCAGGCTAAATGTCACTGACCCCTCCTTCAGGCTAAATGTCACTGACCCCTCCTTCTTCAGGCTAAATGTCACTGACCCCTCCTTCTTCAGGCTAAATCAGTAAATGTCACTGACCCATCCTTCCTCGGGCTAAATGTCACTGACCCCTCCTTCTTCAGGCTATATGTCACTGACCCATCCTTCTTCAGGCTAAATGTCACTGACCTCTCCTTCTTCAGGCTAAATGTCACTGACCCCTCCTTCTTCAGGCTATATGTCATGACCCCTCCTTCTTCAGGCTAAATGTCACTGACCCATCCTTCTTCAGGCTATATGTCATTGACCCCTCCTTCTTCAGGCTAAATGTCACTGACCCATCCTTCTTCATGCTATATGTCACTGACCCATCCTTCTTCAGGCTAAATATCACTGATCCATCCTTCTTCAGGCTATATGTCATTGACCCCTCCGTCTTCAGGCTAAATGTCACTGACCCATCCTTCTTCATGCTATATGTCACTGACCTATCCTTCTTCAGGCTAAATGTCACTGACCCCTCCTTCTTCAGGCTAAATGCCACTGACCTCTCCTTCTTCAGGCTAAATGTCACTGACCCCTCCTTCTTCAGGCTAAATGTCACTGACCCCTCCTTCTTCAGGCTAACTGTTGTCCCAGAATCTGTTGTAACAGGGAGGCTGTCCTCAGACAGTCCATACCAGACCAGCGACCTTTACCTCATGCAGAAGAGCGCTGTGAGCATCATGTGTGTGGAGTCCAGAGAGTGGATGAAGTTGGGAGGAAAGGCATTCTTCTGCTTCATGGCATTGGGTTTTCTGGAACACCAGAGGCAAGCCTTCCATGACCACCTGATCATCACCACCACCCCCCAACAACAGACACCCCCCCTCCCTTCCATCTCCATCCTGGTCGCTTAACTGCAACAATAGACCCCCCCCCCCACACACACACACACACTTAAACCCATGTCCCCAGCTGCACTTGTTAACTTAGCTGTCTTGTAATCTGTTGCACTTCTTGGTGCAGTGCAAACAGTCTCAGAACCAACATAACAGATTAAGAGAGTTTTAACTTTTTCAGGAAATAAAGCTGTGAGGCAAAAGAGAAGAAAATCCAGCGACCAGCAAACTGCAAATGGAAACGACTGCAAAGCCGGTTGAGCAGCATTGAAATAAAAGGACAAAGAAAAGTCAGCCAAAGCATAAGTAAAGATAAAACACACACACACACACACACACACACACACACACACACACACACACACACAACACACACACACACACACACACAACAACACACACACACACACACACACACACACACACACACACACACACACCCACACCCACACACACACACAAAACACACAACACCACCACACACCAACAAGGGAATGCACCCACACACTGCTATGTCCACATTCACCCATACAAGAGGAATGCACCCACACACTCCTACATCCACATTCACCCATACAAGAGGAATGCACCCACACACAACACCCACACACAGTATCAGCCTGCACAGGAGGCAGGTGGCAACCTACTCAAAGTAATTCCAGTGATCGCTGGAGTTGACACCAAAGCGCAGCAGACCCATGGCCTTGTGGTACGGCTGCACCACCGTCAGGCCAACCGGTGTCACCCACTCCACTGGCCGCTGACACACCGTGGCTATCAGCTGGGCACTTAGCGTCAGCCAGTCCTGAACAACACATTACTGCAACGTCATCATCTGACACATTGTGGCTATCAGCTGGGCACTAAGCGTCAGCCAGTCCTGATCAACACGTTACTGCAACGTCATCATCTGACACACTGTGGCTATCAGCTGGGCACTTAGCGTCAGCCAGTCCTGATCAACACGTTACTGCAACATCATCATCTGACACATTGTGGCTATCAGCTGGGCACTTAGCGTCAGCCAGTCCTGATCAACATGTTGCTGTAACATCATCATCTGACACACTGTGGCTATCAACTGAACGTCAGCCAGTCCTGATCAACATACTATTGTAGCATTGTAGCCTGACTTCAGTGCTACTTCATTGCTCATCAGCACTGATTCACTGCTGTTAGCTCTGTAGCCTGACTTCAGTACTGATTCACTGCTGTTAACTTCGTAGCCTGACTGATTTGCTACTGTTAACTGTGTAGCCTGACTTCAGTACTGATTCACTGCTGTTAACTTTCTAGCCTGACTGATTTGCTGCTGTTAACTGTGTAGCCTGACTTCAGTACTGATTCACTGCTGTTAACTTTCTAGCCTGACTGATTCATGCTGTTAACTGTGTAGCCTGACTTCAGTACTGATTCACTGCTGTTAACTTTCTAGCGTGACTGATTCAATGCTGTTAACTCTGTAGCCTGACTTCAGTACTGATTCACTGCTGTTAACTTTCTAGCGTGACTGATTCAATGCTGTTAACTCTGTAGCCTGACTTCAGTACTGATTCATGCTGTTAATTTCTAGCACTGATTCACTGCTGTTAACTCTGTAGCCTGACTTCAGTACTGATTCAAAGCTGTTAACTCTGTAGCCTGACTTCAGTACTGATTCACTGCTGTTAGCTGTGTAGCCTGACTTCAGTACAGACCTGGATGTCCTTGGTGGCAGAGAACATCTCATTCAGACACTGGAATGTTTTCTCTGTCAGGTAGATGCTGGCGTTCCACACATGTGCCTGGGGGAACTCAGGGATGTCTTTGAGCTGTCGCAGGATTTGCGCCTTGGCGCCATACCGCGTCACTCCATACACGGTCGTCATCACCGTCTGCTTGATCACCTGGGGTTGGACGCAGAAGCGGAAAAAAACACAAGCCGCGTTTTAGCGAGTCCACAGCCCAGTGCACCGCTCACAGGCATTCAGGCACAGACACTGTGGGCGGCTTTCCCACTGCCGACAGGTAAGAGTTCCAAAGGACCACGAGACATTTTGCTCAGGCACAAGGCGTCTCTGCAGGCTCAGTGATCAATCAGGCCGGGTGGATGGGGTGGGGGTGGGGAGTATACCTTACTGTCCTGCCCCTAATGCGGCGGTTCAGCACTTGGAGGGTCAGCTGGTGTTTGCGGTGGGTAACTGTCGAACCCTAGCTGTGCGTGGCAGTTGGCTTTAGATTTCCTAACTTTTTTACTATTGTTTCCTCTTTCTGGGTCCCCCCCACCCCCCCTTTCCCGCTCCTTCTTTTCAACACACTACTGACACGTGCTGGCTTGACAGCCATGGTGTTAAACAGATCACACAACAATTACTGACCACCCTCCCAGACATTCCAACATGGTTACCAGGGACTTGGACTAGAGCCAAACAAGGACCTGTAAGGACCAGTATTAGATTTTGTAAGGACCATTGCAACAGTAAGGAACACAAAACAATGAGCTGAATTTCGCATGCCATGCATCGAGTGTAATGTTTGTCCAGCTTATCTTTTTGAACCCACTCCTGGTAAGCACTGTCCTTTAGCCAGCGGTCTTGGAACAAACATTTTCTTGGCATCTTTGCTGTTAGCTCTGGTTCTTGCACAATTCAAATTTTGCAACCAAATGGCTGACTCCGAAGTAATCACGTAATCTTGCAACCACGATTTTGGCTGCACATGATCCAAATGAACAGGGAGGAAAGCATCATCTGCTTCAGACATCTCAACCTATGTCTGAACGTTTTCAAAATTCAGTAAATGTGTGGAACCATCCAGTGTCGCTGACTTGGAAAAATGAGAGGCTTTTATAACTACCCATGTGCATTTTTACTATTAGCTAGACTTGTAAGGACTGGGATGCAAATATAAGGACTTGTAAGGCCTTACCTGGCAAATTCAATTTGTAAGTACTTGTAAGCACCCGTAAGGACCCTGGGAACCTTGTCCAACCCTATTTCTGACCGGAACAATTACCACCCCTTCCAGACCTTCCAATGCTATTTCTGACGGAACAATTACCACCCCTCCCAGACCTTCCAATGCTATTTCTGACTGGAACAATTACCACCCCTCCCAGACTTTCCAATGCTATTTCTGACTGGAACAATTACCACCCCTCCCAGACCTTCCAATGCTATTTCTGACTGGAACAATTACCACCCCTTCCAGACCTTCCAATGCTATTTCTGACTGGAACAATTACCACCCTCCCAGACCTTCCAATGCTATTTCTGACTGGAACAATTACCACCCTCCCAGACCTTCCAATGCTATTTCTGACTGGAACAATTACCACCCCTCCCAGACCTTCCAATGCTATTTCTGACTGGAACAATTACCACCCCTCCCAGACCTTCCAATGCTATTTCTGACTGGAACAATTACCACCCCTCCCAGACCTTCCAATGCTATTTCTGACTGGAACAATTACCACCCCTCCAGACCTTCCAATGCTATTTCTGACTGGAACAATTACCACCCTCCCAGACCTTCCAATGCTATTTCTGACAACAAACCACCCCTCCCAGACCTTCCAATGCTATTTCTGACTGAACAATTACCACCTCCCAGACCTTCCAATGCTATTTCTGACTGGAACAATTACCACCCTCCCAGACCTTCCAATGCTATTTCTGACTGGAACAATTACCACCCTCCCAGACCTTCCAATGCTATTTCTGACTGGAACAATTACCACCCCTTCCAGACCTTCCAATGCTATTTCTGACTGGAACAATTACCACCCTCCCAGACCTTCCAATGCTATTTCTGACTGGAACAATTACCACCTCCCAGACCTTCCAATGCTATTTCTGACTAGAACAATTACCACCCCTCTCAGACCTTCCAATGCTATTTCTGACTGGAACAATTACCACCCCTCCCAGACCTTCCAAAGCTATTTCTGACCCAAATCATTTCCCAGCACAGCTTGAAACACTGCCACCACAGTGTGGCAAAAAGCATCATTTGAGACAATTCAGGAAGAGAACCTCACCAACAAACACCGTCAGCCATACCCGTGTATGAAAGGTGTTTCTCTCCACTGATACAGCCTCTGCCCCCTACTGCTATAATAACAATAATAATCAATATTTATGGCACAGCATCGCCTGAGAGCCAGGAGTGCTGACAAGGACATAAGAATATGCTCGTATCTCTACAGCCCCTGAGATGCTGATGCAGGCTGACCTTTCTGCGAACAAATCCTTCCATGTGGCGGGCAATCTCCAGGCCCTCCGCTGCATCCTTCTGCCTCTCCTTCTCCACCTGCACACACACACGCATGCACGCACGCACACACACACACACACACACACACACAGACATACACACACGCACACACTCACACACATACACACACACACACACATACACACACACACGTGCACACAGACAGACAGACACACACGTCACCAGGAAGTTGCTTCATCACTTCATTCAATGGAACTAACACTACACACCACACCACACACACTGTCACAGGCACACTGAAATCCGATACATTACCCAAACTGACTGACTGACTGACCAGATAAAAGCTGTCACTGCAGACATCCTGCCTGTGGGACACTAAGATTCTGCAGAAGTGACGGACAGATGGAGTACTCACCAGAGCGCATCAGACACAGTGGGGTAAGCGATCAACAGTCAGACTAATTCACCGGATGAAAAATGTCACCATCGACTTTCTCAGCTTTGCTATTGGGGAAGATGTTGAAACTGACTGACGATCTGACTGACCAACTTCACACACACACACACACACACACACACACACACACACACACACACACACACACGCACACACACACATGCACACACACACACACACACACACACACACATACACACACACACACACACACGCACACACACACACACACACACACACACTGACATACCAACACACACACCACTCAACACGCCGACACAACACACACACACACACACAAACACCACACACACGCACAGACACAGAACACAACACAACACATCACCAAGAAACATGCACCATCGACTCCACTCACAAATGCACACACACACACTGACACACACACAACACACACACACACACACACACACACACACACACACACAAACACACACGCACCTCATACACACACACACACACACGCGCACCTCACCAATCACAGAGGTCACTGTACACATCCTGCGGTTTGTCTTAGGGCCAGAGGTTGACAGACTGTCTGATGAACTGACCAACTGATGGATAAATCACCAGTTCATAGATGTCAGTGTGGGCATCCAGAAATTTGTTGAAGGCCAAAGGTTGACAGACAGACTTATGAACTGCATTCCAGACCAACTAACTCATCAAATCGCAGATGTCACTGTAGACATCCTTAGGTCTGTCGAAGAGCCAGGGGTTGACCGACAGACTGGCAAATTGACCAACAGACTGACCAACTCACCAGATCACAGACGTCACTGTAGACATCCTGAGGCCTGTCGTAGGGCCAGAGGTTGACGGACTGAGCTCCGGCCTTGTCCCTCCCCAGTGCTGCGTAATGCTGGAGACCATTGCATGAGCCATCCTGCAAACACACACACAACGCTGATGCTACGGAGAAGACTAACAAACAGAAACCCACAGCACACACCGCTGTCCAGAGACCAAGATTTGAACCCCAGCTACCACCCCACTGCACAAGCTCTCCAAACTACACCCCCTCCCACATGCAGTGCTTCTGCAACCTCCGAACCACAGCATACTGACAAAATCAGAGAAGTTAACATCAAATGCAAAGAAATCACAAGACTTACACTGATACATGTTGTGAATGATTGGTAACTGTTTATCTTTAACACTGACCCATATGCTGGTCTTAAGCGAGGCTGGGTTTGCCCCTCTGACCCATAAGTTGGTCTTAAGCGAGGCCGGGTTTCCCCCTCTGACCCATAAGTTGGTCTTATGTGAGGCCGGGTTTCCCCCTCTGACCCACAAGCTGGTCTTAAGCGAGGCCGGGTTTCCCCCTCTGACCCCTAAATTGGTCTTAAGCGAGGCCGGGTTTCCCCCTCTGACCCACAAGCTGGTCTTAAGCGAGGCCGGGTTTCCCCCTCTGACCCCTAAATTGGTCTTAAGCGAGGCCGGGTTTCCCCCTCTGACCCACAAGCTGGTCTTAAGCGAGGCCGGGTTTCCCCCTCTGACCCACAAGTTGGTCTTAAGCGAGGCCGGGTTTCCCCCTCTGACCCACAAGCTGGTCTTAAGCGAGGCCAGGTTTCCCCCTCTGACCCCTAATTGGTCTTAAGCGAGGCCGGGTTTCCCTATCTGACCCACAAGTGGTCTTAAGCGAGGCCGGGTTTCCCCCTCTGACCCTAAGGGCTTACAACGAGGCCGGGTCACAGCCACCTCACATTCTCATCAAGCCACGCTGCCAGGCTCTCCGCCACTCTGACCCATGTTCAGCCCTACACACCAGTCACAGCCACCTCACACTCCTCACAGCCACCTAACACACCACTCACAGCCACCTACACACCACATTCACAGCCACCTAACACACCACTCACAGCCACCTAACACTCCATCACAGCCACCTAACACTCCATCACAGCCACCTAACACCCATCACAGCCACCTAACACCATCACAGCCACCTCACACACCTCACAGCCACCTAACACTCCCACCACAGCCACCTCACACACTACACCCATCACAGCCACCTAACACCCCACTCACAGCCACCTACACACACCACAGCCCCCTACACCTCACAGCCACCTAACACACCACTCACAGCCACCTAACACACCACTCACAGCCACCTAACACACCCTCACAGCCACCTCACACACCACCACAGCCACCTCACACTCCCTCACAGCCACCTAACACACCACCACAGCCACCTAACACACACTCACAGCCACCTAACACACACTCACAGCCACCTCACACTCCCTCACAGCCACCCAACACACCACCACAGCCACCTCACACACCACACAGCCACCTAACACACCACTCACAGCCACCTAACACACCCTCACAGCCACCTAACACACCATCACAGCCACCTCACACACCCTCACAGCCACCTAACACCCCTCACAGCCACCTCACACACCCTCACAGCCACCTAACACACCCTCACAGCCACCTACACACACCACTCACAGCCACCTACACACCTCACAGCCACCTAACACTCCCTCACAGCCACCTAACACACCCTCACAGCCACCTCACACACCCTCACAGCCACCTAACACACCCTCACAGCCACCTAACACACCTCACAGCCACCTCACACACCCTCACAGCCACCTCACACACCCTCACAGCCACCTACACCCCTCACAGCCACCTAACACCACCACAGCCACCTAACACCCCTCACAGCCACCTAACCTCCACTACACCCCTCACAGCCACCTAACACTCCCTCACAGCCACCTAACACACCCTCACAGCCACCTCACACACCCTCACAGCCACCTAACACACCCTCACAGCCACCTCACACACCCTCACAGCCACCTAACACCCCTCACAGCCACCTAACACTCCCTCACAGCCACCTAACACTCCCTCACAGCCACCTAACACACCACCACAGCCACCTCACACACCTCAACAGCCACCTAACACACCCTCACAGCCACCTCAACACACACTCACAGCCACCTACACACCACCACAGCCACCTAACACACCCTCACAGCCACCTAACACACCCTCACAGCCACCTAACACACCCTCACAGCCCCCTAACACACCCTCACAGCCACCTAACACACCCTCACAGCCACCTAACACACCCTCACAGCCACCTCACACACCTCACAGCCACCTAACACCCTCACAGCCCCTCACACCTCACAGCACCTAACACACCCTCACAGCCACCTCAACACACCCTCACAGCCACCTAACACACCCTCACAGCCACCTAACACACCCTCACAGCCACCTAACACACCCTCACAGCCACCTAACACACCCTCACAGCCACCTAACACTCCCTCACAGCCACCTCACACCCACACACCACCTCCCTCACAGCCACCTAACACACCCTCACAGCCACCTCAACACTCACTCACAGCCACCTCACACACCCTCACAGCCACCTAACACTCCCTCACAGCCACCTACACACTCCCTCACAGCCACCTAACACCCACCACAGCCACCTCACACCTCACAGCCACCTACACACCACTCACAGCCACCTAACACTCCCTCACAGCCACCTAACACACCCTCACAGCCACCTAACACACCTCACAGCCACCTAACACACCCTCACAGCCACCTAACACACCTCACAGCCACCTAACACTCCCTCACAGCCACCTCACACACCACAACAGCCACCTAACACACACTCACAGCCACCTAACACACACTCACAGCCACCTCACACACCACAACAGCCACCTAACACTCCCTCACAGCCACCTAACACACCTTTTCAGCCACCTCACAAACCATCACAGCCACCTCACACACCCTCACAGCCACCTCAAAAACCATCACAGCCACCCAACATACCACCCAAACCATCCTTACCACAAACCACATCCACGTCACACACCATCACATCCACCCCACATACCAGTTACCACCCAAACCATCCATGCCACAAACCACATCCACGTCACACACCACCACAGTCAGTCCATCTGTTGACACAGTACGACAATGAGTCAGTCCATCTGTTGACACACTAAGATAAACCCCAAAAGATGAACTGAACACTGTGGAAGCACTCACGGTCATTGGCTTGTCAGCCGAGTCCAGAATCTCTGGCATCATCTCATTAGCATAAGCCAGCCTCTCTCTGTTGGGGTTCCTGCACAATGAACAAACGGATTCATGTCATGCAAACGGTCATCTTCTCTGTTCGGACTTGCGCACAATGAAAAACTACTATTTAAAAGGGCATCTACATAAATAGCTCATATGGCATAGTGCAGGAGCTGTGTGAGAGTCGAGGTGGCCATCCTGGGCTGTCCGTCCTAATGAACCTTATGGTTTCCGTGGACATAAAGCAATATTGAACCATGCTTTGGCATTAGCCTCAGCTTGTCCTTAATATGTCAACCGACATCCGAGGACATTAAGCAACGCAACCAAACTGAACCAAACAGCTCAGAGCACAAGCCAATCTCTCTCTCTCTCTCTCTGAGCAGACAATGAACCCATTCAGTTTAAGCGGCCATCCGACAAAACCATCTCTGATTTTCTCCAGAGAGATGCAGGCACATACAGAAAAAGAAACGTTCATCCGATAAAACTGCAAAGCCAAACAAATAAACACTGAAACCCAAAGACTAAATCTTCTGAACTGCTCTATGTTTAAATCATATCCAGAAATGTACATGTGAGAGAGCTGTGAGAGAGAAGGAGACAGACAGACAGAGAGACAAGAGACAGGGAACGACTGAGGGAGGAAGACAGAAAAAAAGAGATGCACACACACACACACACGCACACACACACACACACACACACAACCCCACACACAAATGGCGACCTCTTTTTGAATCCAGTGAGGTTGATGAGATGTATCTTCATCCAGTCCAGACCATTGGGTCCCAGAGGCTTCCCTTTTGCAAAGATCAGGATGCTGCGAGTTATGTCACTCCCTGAAAAGGCACAAAGCTCTGAACTATAATTATATATATATATATCTGGAATCAACAAACTGCATTTCTCTATCTGGCATCAACAAGCTGACAGCTGTAATTCTTGATCTGGCATCAACAAACTGACAGCTGTAATTCTTGATCTGGCGTCAATAAACTGACAGCTGTAATTCTTGATCTGGCATCAACAAACTGACAGCTGTAATTCTTGATCTGGCATCAACAAACTGACAGCTGTAATTCTTGATCTGGCATCAACAAACTGACAGCTGTAATTCTTGATCTGGTGTCAATAAACTGACAGCTGCAATTCTTGATCTGGCATCAATAAACTGACAGCTGTAATTCTTGATCTGGCATTAAAAACTGACAGTCGTAATTCCTGATCTGACATTAAAAACTGACAGCTGTAATTCTTGATCTGGCATCAACAAACTGACAGCTGTAATTCTTGATCTGGCATCAACAAACTGACAGCTGTAATTCTTGATCTGGCATCAACAAACTGACAGCTGTAATTCTTGATCTGGCATCAACAAACTGACAGCTGTAATTCTTGATCTGGCATCAACAAACTGACAGCTGTAATTCTTGATCTGGCATCAACAAACTGACAGCTGTAATTTTTGATCTGGCATCAATAAACTGACAGCTGTAATTATTGATCTGGCATCATTAAACCGACAACTATACAAATCTATTTGTTAAAGAATTATTTTTGACATTTTACAGTTTGTATAGAGGACTGTTTGTACAGCGACAGAGGACTGTTTGTATAGAGATAGAGGACTGTTTGCATAGAGGACTGTTTGTACAGAGATAGAGGACTGTTTGTATAGAGATAGAGGACTGTTTGTATAGAGGACTGTTTGTATAGAGATAGGATAGAGATAGAGGATTGTTTGTATAGAGGACTGTTTGTATAGAGACAGAGGACTGTTTGTATAGAGGACTGATTGTGTAAAGATAGAGGACTGTTTGTACAGAGGACTGATTGTATAGAGGACTGTTTGTATAGAGGACTGTTAGTATAGAGATAGGGGACTGTTTGTCCAGAGACAGAGATAGAGGACTGTTTGTGTAGAGACAGAGGGCTGTTTGTATAGAGACAGAGGACTGTTTGTACAAACAGACAGGACAGCTGACCCAGATGGTTGAAGTGAGGTGGACATGGGTAAGTTCGCCCACGGAAGTCCAGGTTGTGTGGAAACCAGAACACCTCATCACGAAACTGCACACACACACACATATTATACACACGTCAGTCAATCTATACACTCATACATGTACCATCCTAAAGTCTCAATTCCTATGGTGGTGGCACAGGGAACACCTCATCACGAAACTGCACACACACATACTATACACATGTCAGTCAATCTATAGATGTACCATCTTAAAGTCTCAATTCCTATGGTGGTGGCACAGGGGTGCTCATTTTAACATTTGGTTAGTTGGTTAGACTTGTCTATTGCTGAGTTGTCTCTGAAGAGGGCCTGGCGGGGACCAAAATCGCTGGAGGTGGGGGGAAAAAGGAGATTATATACCTATCGCTACACTGTCACCTCTAGAATGACTCCTGCATTAAAATGGGCAGCGCTGTCAGCCACATTAATGATTTATTACTTGTCAGGGACAAAGTCACATGTACTAGAGTGTACTACCTTGTTGGCAATGGACAGCTTGTACAGCTCCTGGCACCACAGGCTGTACATCTCTGCCTTCTGCATGCGAAGCTTCTGACGCTGCCGGTGGGCCACAGACTTCTCCTGGGCCGTCATCCCTCTGGAACAAACACAGCAACGTGGAGCCACTGGCAGCACCCTTTGCTATCAACAGAGGATTCTGGGCCATCAGTGGGCCTAAAGCTTAACAACATTTCAGCTTATCTTTTAAAAATGGCAAAGCTTTGCTGTGAGCATGTCAGCCACACGTTCCTTGCATTTGGAATTCGCTCCCACAAGACACTGCTCAACCCTGTCATCTTTTAAAGCCAAACTGAAAACCTTCCTCTTCTCACAGTATTTCTGCCCCAACTAATATCAATACCCAGTTTCTGCTACAGTCAATGTGAGCATGCATGCATGCGTGTGTGTGGTGTGTGGTGTGTGGTGTGTGTGTGTGTGTGTGTGTGTGTGTGTGTGTGTGTGTGTGTGTGTGTGTGTGTGTGTGTGTGTGTGTGTGTGTGTGTGTGTGTGTGTGTGTGTGTGTGTGTGTGAGTGCACACGTGCTTGCACATACAGATCAGTGTCATACATGTTTGAATTCAATGATGCAGTTTGTGTGTGTGTGTGTTTTCCATATAATACTTTATGTAAATTGTTTTGGTAGGACTGTACATGAGTATAGAATATCATATTTAGGTCAATATGTATCATATGTGCACTCAGGTCTGCATGTCTGACCACTTGAGGTTTGGACAGTTCTCCTCAACCATCCAACTGAAATAGCTCATGCATTAAGTCAGGAAGACTCTTTTAGGAGGAAGGAAGAAAATTGTTTCTTAATGTCCAGTCAACCATGACAGCTTTACCAGGGTGACCTTTCAGGAGGAAGCTGCAAATGCAGAACAAGTGTGAAACTTAACAGTCAGTGAGTTGGGGCACTGAGCCCAGTCAGCCACACAGGGTTATTTATTATCATTGGCGGGAGCTGCCACAAGTATTATTTTTGTTGCGACAAAAGTTCTGTCGTGACAAACACGTGACAAACAGACAAAACATGTCTTTTGTCATGACAAAAGTATGCTTGTCGTGGCAAAACTTTTATCACAGCAAAACTTTTGTCGCAACAAATATTTGTCGCACAAACACATGTTTGTTGCGACAAGCATACTTTTGTCATGACGAAAGACGTGTTTTGTGTTTGTCGTGACAAAGGTAAGCTTGTCACAACAAAAGTTTTGTCGCGACAAGCATACTTTTGTCGAGACAAAAGATGCGTTTTGTTGCTACAAAACTT
The DNA here is from genome assembly GCA_018857735.1 of Alviniconcha marisindica. NCBI lineage: Eukaryota > Metazoa > Mollusca > Gastropoda > Provannidae > Alviniconcha > Alviniconcha marisindica. The sequence continues at coordinate 1,170,690 of JABMCL010001223.1, read as the reverse complement.
TTGTCGCGACAAAAATGATACTTGTAGCAGCTCCCACCAATGATAATTTATATCAGGGCTACGACACCTAACAGTGGAGAGTCTGACCCATGTAATCAACAGTAAAAAGACCTCTGCCACAGGAAAGGGGAAAGACCAGTCAGTACACAGAGCAGATCAGGACAGCTGTCAGTACACAGAGCAGATCAGGACAGCTGTCAGTACATAGAGCAGACCAGGACAGCTGTCAGTACATAGAGCAAAACAGGACAGCTGTCAGTACATAGAGCAGATCAGGACAGCTGTCAGTACATAGAGCAGATCAGGACAGCTGTCAGTACATAGAGAAAATCAGGACAGCTGTCAGCACTCACTGCGTGATTCTGGGAGGCTGAGGACATTCTGAGGCAGGTGGGGGGATGTCCAGTGACGGGTCGCCTTTGTTGTTGAACACATCAATGATGATGTCCAGAACCTGTCCGACACAGCACAGCCCACTCGGTCAGGGATTGTCGTACACAGCACAAGTACTGAAGCCACTGCCACTTAACAGATGGGAATACGAAAAGCACCTCTTCACAAAGACTAGTCTAACAGAAAAGAGCATACCGGAATGGTGCACAGCAGAGTTTTTAAAAACCTCTCTCCTTTTACAGACACAACAATTCTCAAAGTGCCTTAGACAAAAACAAAGTCGTTCAGGCAAAGGTCCTTCTCCTTTTCAGGCCCAGCAAAGTGGCACTCAGCTCCCTCCAAAACCTACCACATCAGTCTCTTCACTCTTTCAAAAATGCCATACTTTTCAAGATCCAGAAGAGTAAGGAGCTGTGATATTACTCGGACAAAAAACAGAGCTGTGAATGCATTCATTGTGGAACAGCGCTAAACACTGACTCGCCTGTTGATCACTTAGGTAAAAGTACTGAGTGTGTTGGTGGAATAATGGTTGAGAAGTGTGAATGTGTTCACCATGGAACAGAGCTAAATACTGACCGGTTGTTGATGACCGAGGCACAAACGCTGAGCATGCTGATGGAATTCAGAACAGTCAAGAGTTGTGAAAGTGTTCATCATGGAACAGAGCTAAATACTGACCGGCTTGTTGATCAGGCACAAGTACTGCGTGTGTTGATGGAATTCAGTGTGGTTAAGAGGTGTGAATGTGTTCCATAAGGAAACAGAGCTAAATACTGACCAGCTCGTTGATGACCCAGGCACAAACACAGAGCATGTTGGTAGAATTCAGAACAATCCAGAGCTGTGAATGTGTTCATCATGGAACAGAGCTAAACACTGACCGGCTTATTGATGACCCAGGCACAGGTGTTCACCCTGGAATAGAGCTAAACACTGACCGGCTTGCTTATGACCCAGGCACAAGTGTTCACCCTGGAACAGAGCTAAACACTGACCGGCTTGTTGATGACCCAGGCACAAGTGTTCACCCTGGAACAGAGCTAAACACTGACCGGCTTGTTGATGACCCAGGCACAAGTGTTCACCCTGGAACAGAGCTAAACACTGACCGGCTTGTTGATGACCCAGGCACAAGTGTTCACCCTGGAACAGAGCTAAACACTGACCGGCTTGTTGATGACCCAGGCACAAGTGTTCACCCTGGAACAGAGCTAAACACTGACCGGCTTGTTGATGACCCAGGCACAAGTGTTCACCCTGGAACAGAGCTAAACACTGACCGGCTTGTTGATGACCCAGGCACAAGCGCTAAGCGTGTTGATGGAATCCAGAACAGTGGAGAGCTGCGAGGTAGCCACGGTCTCCTGCACTTTCTCTGTCTGCGCCTGGGCTTGCATCGGTATGCGCACCAACCGCACTGCACAATGACAACGCCACCCTCTCTGTGACTATACAGGTCTGAGTAAGCTCACAGTCACGCATCCACAGAATTTCTACACATGAGTGAAATGAACATGAAACAAATCAACCATTCGTCTATCACATATAATAAGAAGGAAAAAACAAGAAAATGTGGATAAAATTGTTAATAAAAGGACACGACAGTGTGTTAATAAGTGGAAGGCAGAAAAACTAAAACACACAAGCTTTCTAACTGATCACTAAGGATTTTGCCCCCCAAAATCCATTAATAATTTTCTGTTATGTCCAGCCCCCTCCCCCCTGTCTTTTGTAGGTGTGTATATGGTGTATGTGTGTGTGCATGTGCGTGTGTGTGTGTGAGTGTGAGTGTGTGCATGTGTGTGTGCATGCATGCATGTATGCATGCATGCGTTTCTTTTTGTTGTCATATTACACTGTATTACACCCAACTAGTACAGTTTCACATGCTTACGACATACCGTTAGGACAAATCCTGGAATGGTGAAGAAGAAGAAAACTCAAACAGACATTTGATACTTTAACGTAAGGGGAGGGGGGGGAGGGATTAAGAAGCATCAGCTCCATACAAACCCACACTGGAGAAACAAAGACAGTCACCTGCATTTACCCACACTGGAGAAACAAAGACAGTCACCTGCATTTACCCACAATGGAGAAACAAAGACAGTCACCTGCATTTACCCACACTGGAGAAACAAAGACAGTCACCTGCATTGAGCAGATATCCCCCGTGAGTGGTGGACACCCAGGGAACAGGGGGCACCAGCATCGGCAAAAAGCCAGCTTCAAACGTCAGCTCATCCAGTTCGGCGCCTCGGTACAGCTTCATCAGTACAGGGTGTGGCTAAAACACATACACACACACCAGTGTCTGTTCATTTCACTTCTGCCCTTACACCTATTTTTTACCAGCACAAGGAGGAGTAAAACACACACACGCATCAATGACAATGTCTGTTCATTTCACTTCTGCCACTACATCTATTTTTTTTACCAGCACAAGGATTAAAACACACACACACGCACCAATGGCCTTTCATTTCACTTCTGCCCCTACTTCTATTTTTTACCAGCACAAGGAGGAGTCGAACAGGCACACACACACACACCAATGTCTGTTCCTTTCACTTCTGCCCCTACAACTATTTTTTACCAGCACAAGGAGGAGTAAAACACATACACGCGCACCAATGTCTGTTCATTTCTCTCCTGTCCCTACATCTATTTTTTTACCAGCACAAGGAGGAGTAAAACACACACACACACACACACACACACACACACACACACACACACACCACACACACACACACACACCAATGTCTGTTAATTTTACTTCTGCCCTACATCTATTTATTTTACCAGCACAAGGAGTAAAACACACACACGCACCAATGGCTTTTCATTTCACTTCTGCCCCTACACCTATTTTTTGCTAGCAAGGAGGAGTAAAACACACACAATTACAAGTCAACTCATTTAGCTTTGATCCAGCACAGTTTTGACCAATGCCAATGGGACAAAGATGCACAAAGCGTCAACTCTTTCAGCTTCTAATGAAATTTCAGCAGCATGGAGGCTGGGGGCTAAAACACATGAGGCATGAGAGGAGGATTGGTAGCTAAATGACATACACAGTACCAAAGTCACCTAGCCTCAAATGAGCAATGTACCATCGAGTGAGATCACAGTATAATTGTTTCTGGTAGGAAAAAAGTTCATAACATGTTATACCTTGATTTCCTCAAATGTCTGATGTGCATGGCTTCGGTAAATGGTATAGAATGCCGGCACCAGGTTCCTGAATCACAGAAAGACAAAAAAAACATCTGCTACTGAGACAGCGAAAACATACCCAATCAGCAACAAGGCTTTGTGCAAACAAAAAAACAATAAGCGCGCAAAATTACAGGCAAAAGATCGATTTGAACACCACAGACAAAAAGAAAAATGCCGTTCTTTCTCTTAAAGACATGGGTACAATGAACCAAGAGATGTTCAAGCAGAAATATATTCAGGAGAAAGTGATTAGCGCTGAAGGGCATTTCCAGAAGAAGAAGAAAAACTATCAAATATTCACAAGCAACTGGAAACGAAGTGATCATGAACAGAAATTAAGTGATCATGGACATCCAACAGGAAATGAAATGATCACTGACATAAAACAGGAAATGAACATAGACACCCAAAAGTAAAAGCAAATGATCATGAACATCCAACAGGAAATGATCATGGACCCAATGGGAAAAGAAGAGACTGCAGACATCCAACAGGAAGTAATGAAAAGACCATGGACACCCAACAGAACATGATCAAGGACATCCAACAGCAAAATCAGGCCATCATGGACATCTCAGAGAAAATGAAGCTACCATGGACATCTCACAGGAAATAAAACCATCATGCACATCCAACAGGAAATAAAATCGTCATGGACATCCAACAGGAAATGAAACCATCATGGACATCCAACAGAAAATAAAACCACCATGGACATCAAAACAGGAAATGAAGCCATCATGGACATACAACAGGAAATGAAGACATCACAAATGTCCAACAGGAAATGAAGCCAATTTGTGGGCATACAACAGGAAATGAAGCCATCATGGACATACAACAGGAAATGAAGCCCTTGTGGACATACAACAAGAAATGAAGCTATCACAGATGCCCAACAGGAAATAAAGCCATCAGATGCCCAATAGGAAATGAAGCCATCATGGACACACAACAGGAAATAAAGCCCTTGTGGACGTACAACAAGAAATGAAGCCATCACAGATGCCCAACAGGAAATGAAGCCATCACAGACGCCCAATAGGAAATGAAGCCATCATGGACGTCCAACAGGAAATGAATCTATCATGGATGCCCAACAGAAATGAAGCCACTGTGCACATCCACTGCCACACAGTCTGTTAGTCATTTAACCATGGTCCGCGTCACTCTGACCCAGTCTCAGATACGGATGCAGCACCAGGCTCTGAAAGTTTTATGGAATTACAGCACAGGGCTCAGTTTGGTGCAGATGTGATGAACTCCCCATCTTGAAGCTCTATGCATTTTCCACCATCTATATACCATCAGTAATTGCAAACCACACTGCACAAAAGATTTATTTTGCCATGACCATGATCTTACAGTGTTTTTGTATATAAATATGTCTGTTTATCCAATGTATGATAGTTCTGTGAACTGTACCTGTCTGATGATTGCCCTGATATAACCATACCGGTTGACTGGGCGTAAAACACCAACCTACTTACTTACTTACCTGTTTGACGGAGTCCCTTTCAAGATGTTGGTGTCCACCTTGAGGTCATAGATGATCAGCTCATACAGCAGCTTGCCCAGCTAGTCAACAAAAATAACTCTGTACAAACGCTCAGTTACACTCCTTCTGAATGATGCAAGATGAAGCATGTTTTGACATCTACATGCTTTGGCAATGAATCCTCTACTTTAAAAAGAACAAATCCAGGTTGACTTTTCTAAGTAAGGCTACAGCAGTCAACAACAACAGCACTATCAAGTCTATCAACTTAAAGTGCATGCAATATCCAACACTAACCCATTGTGATGTCACTGGGAATGTTACATATAATACACACTTCTTGCCATACCACTACCAGCCAGTAAAATGTGGCCCACTCTTCCAGTTTCCAACTGCCCAAGGACCTTTTGTGAGCTGACATTCTTTTGTCTTCATCTGAAGCTCTAGACATTCAGTCTGACATTCTTTTGTCTTCATCTGAAGATCTAGACATTCAGTCTGACATTCTTTTGTCGTCATCTGAAGCTCTAGACATTCAGTCTGACATTCTTTTGTCTTCATCTGAAGATCTAGACATTCAGTCTGACATTCTTTTGTCTTCATCTGAAGATCTAGACATTCAGTCTGACATTCTTTTGTCTTCATCTGAAGATCTAGACATTCAGTCTGACATTCTTTTGTCTTCATCTGAAGATCCAGACATTCAGTCTGACATTCTTTCGTCGTCATCTGAAGATCCAGACATTCAGTCTGACATTCTTTCGTCTCCATCTGAAGATCTAGACATTCAGTCTGACATTCTTTCGTCTTCCATCTGAAGCTCTAGACATTCAGTCTGACATTCTTTTGTCTTCATCTGAAGATCTAGACATTCAGTCTGACATTCTTTTGTCTTCATCTGAAGATCTAGACATTCAGTCTGACATTCTTTTGTCTTCATCTGAAGATCCAGACATTCAGTCTGACATTCTTTTGTCATCATCTGAAGATCTAGACATTCAGTCTGACATTCTTTTGTCATCATCTGAAGATCCAGACATTCAGTCTGACATTCTTTTGTCTTCATCTGAAGATCTAGACATTCAGTCTGATTTCCCCACCAGCTGAGAAAACAAAGTACAGCATGAGCTTGGATCATGGATGACAGGTCAGTTGTGTGGTGTGAAACATGAACTGCTGAACGGCAAGATGAGAGCAACTCCATCGGTTTGCTGCCCTTCACCTTCTCCGCACACAAACACATGGACATAGACACACATACACAGACTCACAGATACACAAACACACACACTCAGGCATACACACATACACAGACATACACACAGACAAACATATTCAGACAAGCACAAACAGGCAGGTGCGCGCGCACACACACGCATGCATGCACGCACACACACACACTTACAGCCAGAAAGATGTGACCTGGCCAAATTTTCTCTGGAACATCCTGTGGTGAAAAAAAACAAAAAAACATTTAAAGAATTTAACAAGGCAAAAGAAGAAGAATAAAAAAGATTTAAAAAAGAATTTAACACAGGCAAAACATGAAGAAGAAGAAAAGGAGAGAGAGAGAGAGAGAGAGAGAGAGAGAGAGAGAGAGAGAGAGAGAGAGAGAGAGAGAGAGAGAGAGAAAAACAACAAAAAACAACAACAACAACAACAGGTGATGTTGAATATGTCCATACCAACTAGTATCCACATTTTCCCCACATGGGCTGCATGAATTTTACCAATTTATACTGTGACATAATCAATAATTACACATTGGTGATGAAAGCAAACCTCTAGGCACAGAAACCCAATGGTGACACAGTAAGTAAGTTGGTATTTTATGCCCAGAGGTGACACAGAAAAAAGAACATGTCAGTGTGACATGTGGTAAACCCAAAGCTGACACAGAACAAAGAACAGGTCAGTGTAACAGGTGGTAAACTCAAAGCTGAAACAGAACAAAGAACACGTCAGTGTAACAGGTGGTAAACTCAAAGCTGAAACAGAACAAAGAACACGTCAGTGTGACAGGCGGTAAACCCAAAGCTGACACAGAACAAAGAACAGGTCAGTGTAACAGGTGGTAAACCCGAAGCTGAAACAGAACAAAGAACACGTCAGTGTCAATGGGTGATAAACCCAAAGCTGAACAGAACAAAGAACAGGTCAGTGTGACTGAGCGGTAAACCCAAAGCTGACACAGAACAAAGAACAGGTCAGTGTGACAGGTGGTAAACCCAAAGCTGACTCAGAACAAAGAACAGGTCAGTGTGATGGGTGGTAAACCCAAAGCTGACACAGAACAAAGAACAGGTCAGTGTGACAGGTGGTAAACCCAAAGCTGACAGAACAAAGAACAGGTCAGTGTGACAGGTGGTAAACCCAAAGCTAAACAGAACAAAGAACAGGTCAGTGTGACAGGTGGTAAACCCAAAGCTGACAGAACAAAGAACAGGTCAGTGTAATGGGTGGTAAACCCAAAGCTGACACAGAACAAAGAACAGGTCAGTGTGACAGGTGGTAAACCCAAAGCTGACACAGAACAAAGAACAGGTCAGTGTGATGGGTGGTAAACCCAAAGCTGACACAGAACAAAGAACAGGTCAGTGTGACAGGTGGTAAACCCAAAGCTGACAGAACAAAGAACAGGTCAGTGTGACAGGTGGTAAACCCAAAGCTGACAGAACAAAGAACAGGTCAGTGTGACAGGTGGTAAACCCAAAGCTGACAGAACAAAGAACAGGTCAGTGTAATGGGTGGTAAACCCAAAGCTGACACAGAACAAAGAACAGGTCAGTGTGACAGGTGATAAACCCAAAGCTGACACAAAACAAAGAACAGGTCAGTGTGACAGGCGGTAAACCCAAAGCTGACACAGAACAAAGAACAGGTCAGTGTGACAGGCGGTAAACCCAAAGCTGACACAGAACAAAGAACAGGTCAGTGTGACAGGTGGTAAACCCAAAGCTGACACGAACAAAGAACAGGTCAGTGTGACAGGTGGTAAACCCAAAGCTGACACAGAACAAAGAACAGGTCAGTGTGACAGGTGGTAAACCCAAAGCTGACACAGAACAAAGAACACGCATGGTGGTCAAGAAACCCAAAGCGGTGACACTTACCAACGACGGTCCTTCAGGGTAGTTCACCATCAGGGACTGCCACATCTGGCGATGTGAGGACAAGTCAAGGTCGCTGTCCATGAACTGGTCCAGGTACTGCTGGTACAGCACACTCACCTGTCAATCAGACAACGGGCAAGTGCATCAAGTGTAATGGACACTGCACTCGGGGTCAAGCGGTTGTGGGTTTGTATCCTGGTTCAGGTAGTGCCTGTCTCCTCCCTCTCAGTCTCAGGGTCATGGGGATTAGTGCAGCACACACGTCAAGTCCTTGGGATCAGGTGATAGGCCCGGGACCCCTGTGCTACAGAATCATACGTGTTACAGACCTAGCGGCAGAGCAAAACAGAGCTAGTGGCAGAGAAACAGTGGCTGAGAAAAACAGATCAAATGGCAGATCAAGTGGCAGAGAAAACAGATCAAGTGGCAGAAGAAGCAGATCAGGTAGCAGAGAAAAACAGATCAAGTGGCAGAGAAAAACAGATCTAGTGGCAGATGAAACAGATCAAGTGGCAGAGAAAAACAGATATAGTGGCAGATGAAACAGTCAAGTGGCAGAGAAAAACAGATCAAGTGGCAGAGAAAAACAGATCAAGTGGCAGAGAAAAACAGATCTAGGGCAGAGAAAAACAGATCAAACGGCAGATCAAGTGGCAGAGAAAACAGATCAAGGGGCAGATAAAACAGTTCAAGTGGTAGAGAAAACAGATCAAATGGCAGGGAAAAACAGATCTAGTGGCAAGAAAACAGATCTAGTGACAGACAAAAACAGATTAAGTGGCAGTGAAAAACACATCTAGTGGCAGAGAGAGAAAAAACAAGGTTGGTAGGCAAAACGCTGCAGGAATTCTGTCAATGTCAGGAACTGATTTTTAGATTTGTTAGCAAAGGACTAATGCACTTCACCCCATCTCTCTCAGGTCTCCTCAGATTTATCAGAGATTTTCCAGAACAAGAGAAAACAGACCTAGAGGCAGAGAGAGAGAGAAAAACAGAACAGGAATAAGCTGCTCTTACCTTCTTTGGCACTCTGTTTTTTATTTTATCAGTCATGACAAACTTGGAGTAGATTCGTCCACCAAGACGTCTCCACAGAAATGTCTTGCTTGGACTGAATGACTCAGATGATGTTGTGAGCTCTTCCACCTCCTGTACACATCAACAATGACCCAGTCATTAGCTGCAAACTGAGCTCTTCCACCTCCTGTACACATCAACAGCTGCACAACTGAGCTCTTCCACCTCCTGTACACATCAACAATGACCCAGTCATTAGCTGCTAAACTGAGCTCTTCTCTTCATAACAGCTGACAACTGAGATCGTCCACTCTTAGACATCAACAAGACCCAGTCATTAGCTGCAAACTGAGACTCTTCCACCTCCTGTACACATCAACAAGACCCAGTCATTAGCTGCACAACTGAGACTCTGTCCACCTCCTTGTAGACATCAACAATGACCCAGTCATTAGCTGCAAACTGAGCTCTTCCACCTCCTGTAGACATCAACAACGACCCAGTCATTAGCTGCAAACTGAGCTCTTCCACCTCCTGTACACATCAACAATGACCCAGTCATTAGCTGCACAATTGAGCTTGTTCACCTCCTGTAGACATCAACAATGACCCAGTCATTAGCTGCACAACTGAGCTTGTTCACCTCCTGTAGACATCAACAGCTGCACAACTGAGCTCTCCACCTCCTGTAGACATCAACAACGACCCAGTCATTAGCTGCACAACTGAGCTCTTTCACCTCCTGTACACATCAACAGCTGCACAACTGAGCTCTTCCACCTCCTGTAGACATCAACAATGACCCAGTCATTAGCTGCACAACTGAGCTTTTCACCTCCTGTAGACATCAACAGCTGCACAACTGAGCTCGTCCATCTCCTGTAGACATCAACAAGGACCCAGTCATTAGCTGCACAACTGAGCTCGTCCACCTCCTGTACACATCAACAACGACCCAGTCATTAGCTGCACAACTGAGCTCGTCCACCTCCTGTACACATCAACAATGACCCAGTCATTGCTGCAAACTGAGCTCGTCCACCTCCTGTACACATCAACAATGACCCAGTCATTAGCTGCACAACTGCCCGCACAAAACTGATTTGACCACTGAATGGTGTCGCCTTTGGTTAAAACATGTCATAAATAGTGCAGTGTCTGACAATTCTGAAGTGCAAACATCACCATCAATGAGTCAGTGCACAAGCTGATAATTCAGAAGATAAAAGAGAGCACATTGCCCTAATTCTTTTACCTCTGTGCGGTAAAATTCTGAAATTTACACTTCCAGCTGAAGTATTTATTCCTTGTGAGATCCACACGCACACAGCACTCAGTAGCTGTTTATATGCCCAACCCTATGGTGCCCTGCTCCCCACCCCCACCCCACCCACTTACCCCCTACCCCAACCCTCTCTTCCTGTTTTCGCATATTGTTCGAGTATTTCTCCAATCATCCACTCAGGGGCATGAACTCACCAACGAGAGAAGCAACAGGGCACAAACAGTAAAGCCACAACTTTGAAACTCAGTCTTTTCTTATGTCAAAATGATAGAACAGAATGACAGAACATGGACCTCAAACCAGCTCAAGCCAGCCACTCGATAACAATATAACATAGTTACCACTCGATAACAATATAACATAGTTTATTCATCCCAGCAGGTAGTTAAAGTTGTCGCTCGACCTCACACATTTATTTTGATTAAGGCATAACCAAACATTTAATTCAAACATCTTAATAATTCAAGGTCATTACACACACACACAAACACACACACACACACACACATGCACACACACACACACACACACACACACACACACACACACACACACACACACATGCATGCACATACACACAAAAACACAGGCACTTATATACATACATCCCCACCCCTGTCTCTCAGTCTACATATGTCTAATGCCAAAATCTATCTAACCCAAACTGACCAAGATAATGTCATGTCTAACAGACCAAAACATAAAACTCTCTCATTAAATAAAACTGTCAGTCCACAGACAGTTCACACCCTGGTGGCAGTCTTGAAATATCAGTGTGAAAGAAATTTAGGCATTACCTGCAGCAGACACTGGACATATTCCTTAGCGTCAAACAGCTTGAGGAAGGGAAACAAAACCAACACAGATTTCACAAGTGTCATACTCCACTGAAACCAAACCAACAGAGAGAATCATGTTTTACAAGTGCCTTACGCCACTGAAACCAAACCAACACAGACAGTCCTGTTTCACAAGTGTCATACTCCACTGACACTTCCAATATTTCACACAGTGCCATACTCCACTGAAACCAAATTAACACAACGATAAATAAGCCTTTGTTTTAAAAAAACTGCCATACATACTTTTACTTTTCCGCGCCATGTACCGCTGTTTCCTCTCCAGAGCTTTGGTCAGCATCCCTTTCCATTCCTCCCTCACTTTGTCCAGCTTCTTCCTCTGGGGACACAGGCAAAGAATGCATCCTTATACAACATTATTGCTGTGCATGCACAAAAAAAGATGTCAACTGAGCCCTCTAAAACTCATAAATATATGTATGCATACTACAGAACGACTATACAGGCAGTTCTCAATATTTTCTCAACAAACATGGGAGTTAATTAGCGCTTGAAAGGTGTCATGGAAACACAACAACAAAGATCTGAGTCACCTACTACAACTCTCACCTGGCATGCGAGTAAATACAAGGTACATAAACTCCACCAGAGATACATCCCCAATATTTTCTGAATATATTTTATTTCTCAGAATAGGTTAGCCCTTGTCACTTGTCCATTCAATACAGATATACAATGGCTCACCGATTGTAGGTGTGTTTGGAGGGGGGTGGGGGTGGGGGTTAAAATGACCTAACATGACACACTATTTATCACAGAAATGCTTAAAAGCCAAAGCTGTCTGGCTGGGGGGGGGGGGGGGGGGGGGGGGGTTTATTGAATAAAGATGGTCATGACACTGACTTCAATAGTCGCAAGTTTTTGGGGCATAGTGGGGGCAGGGAGGAGCGTGGTGAACCCTGACATGACAGCAACTTCCACAATCCAAGGTTCTTTGGCTGGGGGAGGAGGGGTTGTGTGAAGATGGGCAAGACACTGACTTCCATAAATCAAGGATCTTCTTCGGCAGGGGGGAGGATGGGGGGTGGGGGGTTGTGTGAAGATGGACACGACAGTGACTTTCACAGTCCAAGTTTCTCTCCCCTAAAAGTCTGAAACAAGAATGACTGCTAGCATTCTAAAATAAGATCCAAACACATAAAAGATTCAAACGAATGCTTATTTATTATGACACAGACAACGCGATGCAAATTTTCCATTCAGGAAGAATTCTTCCAGCAAGCACTGAACACAACAACAAAAAGACAAGTTACTTCACCTCTGATATTATTTTTCATTGTTTTTAACTGTTTCATTGTTGTCTTGAGTGTTGTTTTGGGGCCTGAAGAAGGGGATTTCGGGATTTCCTTGAAAATTTGCATCGTGTTTTCTATGTCATAATAAATAAGTATTCGTCTGAATCTTTTATGCGTTTGGATCCAAGGTTCTCTAGCTGGGGGTGGACTGGGTTCTGGGGCTTGGTGGAAACTGAACAAGGATGACGCAGCAGAACTCACGTAGTCCAACGTTCTCTGGTTGGGTGGGGAATGCCTCAGGATGGACTTGACAGTGACGGTATTGCGAAGTTCCCGTTGCATCTGAGTCTCTGTCAGTGCGTGGGCATCCTCAGGGCCCAGCACGTTTGCGTACGGATTCTTCTCCGCCACCTGACACAGAGCAACACCGCACATCACAAACGGCACAAAGCTCACGAGGAAACTGTTTTCGCAGGCAGGGCAGGGATGCGGCTCACTTGGCTCAGCATCACTCTGCTGTGCTGCTGACGCCAGTCTGACTCCCTGATGCGGCAAGAGATTTTTCTCCCAGTCAGCTTTCAGTGCAGACTCTCTTTTGGGGGTTGTACCCCCCCCCCCCCTTCCCCCCACCCCACCTCCTTGTACAATTGCGTGCATTAACATGTGCGCACACAGTTAAAAATCTGAGGCATCAGCAGCCTTGCCTTTGTTTGGACGCACAAAACTATGGCACTCACTGGGTCAGCCCTCCAAGAGGGAACATGATTGCCCGAGTGGCAGGAGAATTACGAATGGTCACACGCATTACAGAATTACAATATTAAAGCTGACAGGATGTTAAAGTCCAGGTACTAACTACAATAGTTAAACATTTGTGGGGAATGTCGTAATTACTGTATTTGTGTCTCATGACTCCATGGGCTTGATCACAAATAAATGTTCTGTTCATGCGCAATTCATTTCCAAAGAAACACGTGTACCAACTCCACAAAAAGAAAAATTCGGAACAAGATTTAGAAAATCCAATTCAAAAAACTTTAATCATCCCACAAGGGGCAATTTTGTGAAAAAATGCATGACTAAAAACAGGATGAAGGCAAGACTGCCAGAATAACAACATAATTTTTTTTTTAAAGCATCACCTGACATATTTTTAAAACCTGATTGATAAACTTACCTGATCCACAGGTACTTGCGTCAAAGATGTAGATATCTTGAACTGACTGTTTTTATGATCCACAGGTAAGCATGTCAAGATGGTGGTGGACGCATCCTGAACTGACTGACTCACCTGATCCACAAGTATATGTGCCAAGATGAAGCTAAATGAACCCTGAATTGGCTTACCTGAGTAGGTATGTGTATCAAGACAAAGGTGTACACACCCTGAACTGACTGACTCACCTGATCCACAAGTACATGTGTCAGGATGAAAGCAGTCACACCCTGAACAGCTGTACACATCCAGATAATGGTGGTTACAGTGAATGTACCCCTTTAACAGGCCTGCATGTCCCGGTCACACCCTGACCAGACACACCTGATCCACAAATACATGTGTCAGGATGAAGGCGGTCACACCCTGAACAGCTGTACATGTCCAGACAGTGGTGGTTACAGTAAACTCACCCTGTGAACAGGCATGTGTGTCCAGGCCACACCCTGACGAGACTCACCTGATCTGCAGGCCAGGCAGTGTCGAGATTTTCCACCAGGGGACCAATGGGGGGCAGCGGCTGTGTAGGTGGGTTGGGCTTGTAGTAGGGGTTCACTGTCTGGATGGCCTGTGCACAGACATCACTGTCACTGAACACTGAACACAACAGTCACAAGAAGGGCACAAGCCACATCACTCCACAGCAATTTGTATTGATTTACTGGAATTTCAAAACTCCACTTTGTCGGAAGTACTTACGGAAGTACGACAACAAATTAACTATTAAAGCTAACTGCAATACATTTGTTTATGAAAACTCCACTTTGTCGGAAGTACTTACGGAAGTACGACAACAGATTAGCTATTAAGGCTAACTGCAATGCATTTGTTTATGAAACAAAACATTCCACACGCACAAATAACGGTCACCATCTGAGAGAAAACGAAACAGAAAGAAGCCCACAGCACCTGTGCCGAATCAACAAACAAGGGAGTTAATTTGTGCTCAAAAGACATGACATAAAGTATGATAAACACAACCACAAAAAGCCTGTGTCACCTACAGTAACTCTGAGTACCAGGTTCGCACAACTAATTAACCATTGTCTGAACATCTGAGAGGGACCAACAACAAAAGGTACGCCCCCAATTTGAGATTCTGTGAAAATGTCTGGCAGTTCTGACCTTAAGGATGACTTCCTGCTCGTCTTTGAAGAAGACTGACTTGTTGAACAGCTCCTTCACATCAAGACCCTGTGAAGGAAATAAGCAATGCTTGCATATTTCAGTTCAAGGACATGTACAAAAACTGTGTAGATCATCCATTTTAATCCTAAAACTTGAGAGGTCAAAATGACAGGTCCTATTCAGTTACATTTTACACTGGTGTATCAAAGGTGTGACTCTGGAAATCAAGTGTGTGTGTGTGTGTGTGTGTGTGTGTGTGTGTGTGTGTGTGTGTGTGTGTGTGTGTGTGTGTGTGTGTGTGTGTATGTGTGTGTGTATGTGTGTGTGTGTGTGTGTGTGGGGGGGGGGTTGTGTGTGTGTGTGTGTGTGTGTGTGTGTGTGTTGTGTGTGTGTGTGTGTGTGTGTGTGTGTGTGTGTGTGTGTGTGTGTGTGTGTGTGTGTGTGTGTGTGTGTGTGTGTGTGTGGTGTGTGTGTGTGTGTGTGTGTGTGTGTGTGTGTGTGTGTGTGTGTGTGTGTGTGTGTGTGTGTGTGTGTGTGTGTGTGTGTGTGTGTGTGTGTGTGTGGTGCTGAGTGTGTGTGTGTGTGTGTGTGTGTGTGTGTGTGTGTGTGTGTGTGTGTGTGTGTGTGTGTGTGTGTGATGTGTGTGTGTGTGTGTGTGTGTGTGTGTGTGTGTGTGTGTGTGTGTGTGTGTGTGTGTGTGTGTGTGTGTTGTGTGTGATGATGTGTGTGTGTGTGTGTGTGTTGTGTGTGTGTGTGTGTGTGTGTGGTGTGTGTGTGTGCATGTGTGTGTATATGTATATGTGTATGTCTGTGTGAGTGTCTGCGTGTGTGTATGTGTGTGTGCATGGGTATGTGGGTGTGTGGGTGTGCATTTATACACGTGCATGCATGAGTATACATGTGTGTGCATGCATGGGTGCATGTGTGTTCACATGTGTGCATATGTGTGTCTATGAATATCGTTTATATGTTCTGTCTGCCCAAAGCATGCTATGCAATTGGTACTGCTGATGGACAGATGTGTGTGGGTATGGCCCATGTACAGATATGTGGGTCAGTGCATCTTGTGCACATGCCTACTTCACTGTGCATGCTGGTGGTCACAGCCTCACCTCACAACTGGGCAGCACAATACCCCATGGCTGGCATAAAATTTAACAGGGACACTGACCAACAGTTTGATTCTGGCATAACGGGACTCGGTCAGGATCCACACACAGCTCCTGGTGGGATCCAATGTCAGGGGGGCAGGTAACAAGACCAATTACTACAAAATAGACTCACTTTTTGTTAGAGGGGGCCCAGTAATAAGATCAATTACTACAAAATAGACTCACTTTTTGTTAGGGGGGGCCCAGTAACAAGATCAATTACTACAAAATAGACTCATTTTTTGTTATCCCCAAGTAGGTCAGGTCCACTTGAATCTTAAGAGACACGCAGCTTTGATGCATCCTAATTTGGTATGACAAAAAAAAATTAAACCCTGCAATCCAGGTCTTACAGAAACTCAAGGCTTCCGGAGTCCAGATCTGCAATAAAGATTTCAGTGGAAATACCGAGCGACTTTGACCCGTGCATGCACAAACAGCACAGGTCAAGTCAGTCTCCCTGGAGACCCCAGAGACACACCTACCTCTGTCTCCATAGCATCCAGAACTTTCTGTCCTGCAGCAATGTCCAAGGTCTTCTGTCGCCCCATGCACTCCCACAGCGCCGCGTAGCTCTGCAGGTTGGCCTTCAGGCCGTCGTCACTCAGCAGTGAAAACAGGTCTTTGATGTGACCCAGCTGACACTGGAGGCAGAAACCACACCGACGGTCACTGTCAGGTCTTGATAATCGTAACAACCAATCAGCTGCAAAGAGCAAACCTCTAACATAACAGTAATAACAGTGCAACATTTATGAAGCGTGAACCACTTAGATGAGAACAGAACTCGGTGCACTGTACAGAACAATACTGTTCTGGTGGTGGCTGACAGTCTCTTCGGTCTTTGCAGCAGGTCAGAGCGCAAGGACAAGCTATTTATAGGTACGTACCTGACACATACCCCCCACCCCCACCCCATCTTTAATACGCCATATGTAGTTTCTGTGGATGTTAAGCATCACAATTACTTACCTACTGTACACAATTCAAGATATGAACTGCATCCATGATGAGACACCTCAAGCAGAAAATGACAATTATTTAACATTAACAGAAACCACAAGCAAAATGCTCTAGGCATGCTTTACAATTACAGAAAACAAATTTAAACATGCACTCATGTTGTGACACCACAAGTGGAAAACAACAATAACAATGATGACAAATATCTACATTATGCACACACACACACACACACACACACACACACACACATACACACACACTACACACACAACACAACATTCATGCACACACAGCACACACACACATGCACATACACACACACAGTGTGCACACACACACACACACACACACACAACACACACACACCACACACACACACACACACACACACACACACACACACACACCACACACACACACACACACACACACACACACACACACACACACACACACACACACACACACACACACACACACACACACACACACAGAGTCAATCCATCAATCCCAGAAAGCTGACTCCCAGGCCGTCATTACACAGCAGTAAAAACAGGCCTTTCACTTTACCCAGCTTGCACTGCTGATCAAAGGCACCAACAGGATGACTGTGTAATTACAATTTAATTCTGCAGTCTGGTTTGTGGGATGTTGATTCTATCACAAAGCAATAACTTACATTTTGATTGAATACACCGAGCACGAGCTGAAAGCAAATGTGTGTATGCATGAGTGTGAGTGAGTGTGTGTGTTTATACATGTGTATGTATGTTATGCATACATGCATGCGCATGCAAAAGAGAGGTAGGGGAAAGAGTGAGAAAGAGCATCATTGGCGGGAGCTGCCACAAGTATAATTTCTGTCATGACAAAAGTTTTGTCGCAACTAACATGTGTCATGGCAAAACACATCTTTTTTTGTTGAGACAAAAGTATGCTTGTTGCGACAACACTTTTGTCATGACAAAATTATGTTTGTTGTGACAAAACTTTTGTCTTGACAAATATTTGTTGTGACAAACTTGTGTTTGTCACAACAGAAGTTTTGTCTTGACAAGCATACTTTTGTCATGACAAAAGACATTTTTCCATGACAAACATGTGTTTGTTGCAACAAAAGTATGCTTGTCACAACAAAAGTTTTGTCGCGACAAAATCATGTTTGTTGCAGCAAATATTTGTCGGGACAAAACGTTTGTAGCGACTATTTTTGTCGCAACAAAACTTTTGTTACCACAAACATACTTTTGTCACGACAAACACATGTTTGTCGCAACAACTTTTGCTGCAACAAAAATTATACCTGTGGCAGCTATCACCAGTGATAAAAGAGAGAGGGAATTAGCTTTACTACACATTCACTTGCAGTTTGACTTGAACATGCTCACAGTGCAGGGGGGTAAACAAATTAATGGATTTCTGTGATGAAGTATTAACTACTGGAGTGAAGGTGTGTCAGCAACACTGACTGAATGACAGGTGATCAACACCGCCTTCTTCTTTTGGCATGCACACCTGTGCATGAGTCTGTTGTGACTGATGATTACCCCCTCCTTGCTCGTTTGGCATAGGCATGCACGTGCAGGAGTCTGATGTGACAGATGATCACTTCCTCTTTACCCTTTTGGCATAGACATGCCTCCATGAGTCTGTTGTGACAGATTACCCCCTCCTTACCCTTTTGGCATAGACATGCCTCCATGAGTCTGTTGTGACAGATTACTCCCTCCTTACCCTTTTGGCATAGGCATGCACGTGTGCATGAGTCTGTTGTGATAGATGATTACCCCCTCCTTACCCTTTTGGCACAGGCATGCATGAGTTTGTTGTGATAGATGATTACTCCCTCCTTACCCTTTTGGCATAGGCATGCACGTGTGCATGAGTCTATTGTGATAGATGATTACCCCCTCCTTACGCTTTTGGCATAGGCATGCATGAGTCTGTTGTGATAGATGATTACTCCCTCCTTACCCTTTTGGCATAGGCATGCACGTGTACATGAGTCTGTTGTGATAGATGATTACCCCCTCCTTACCCTTTTGGCAAAGGCATGCATGTGTGCGTGAGTCTGTTGTGATAGATGATTACCCCCTCCTTACCCTTTTGGCATAGGTACGCACGTGTGCATGAGTCTGTTGTGATAGATGATTACCCCCTCCTTACCCTTTTGGCATAGGCACGCACTGTGTCATGAGTCTGTTGTGATAGATGATTACCCCCTCCTTACCCTTTTGGCAAAGACATGCATGTGTGCATGAGTCTGTTGTGATAGATGATTACCCCCTCTTTACCCCTTTGGCATAAGTGTGTATATTAAGTCTAGTGACAGATGATGACCCTCTTGTTACCCTTTTCGTATAGACATGCATAAGTATAGTGACAGATGATGACCCCCTCTCCTTACCCTTTTGGCATCGGCATGCATAAATCTAGTAACAAATGATGACCCTCTTGTTACCCTCTTGGCATAGGCATGCATAAGTCTAGTGACAAATGATGAGCCCCTCCTTACCCTTTTGGCACAGGCATGCATAGGTCTAGTGACAAATGATGACCCCTTCCTTACCCGTTTTTGGCACAGGCGTGCATGAGTCTAGTAACAAATGATGGCCCCCTCCTTACCCTTTTGGCATAGGCGTGCATGAGTCTAGTGACAGATGATGACCCCCTCCTTACCCGTTTGGCATAGGCGTGCATGAGTCTGTTGTAGATGTTGATGTCCTGAATCTGTCGCATGCCAGGCAGAACTTTCTTGTCCAACATCCTGCTGTGCTGATTCAGCCTCAGGAAGGTGTGCGCCAGTGATTCCTGTGTCACAGTCCATTTGTGAACATCACATTACACAACAAAGTGAAGACATCAACACTCAACAGCACAAGCAGTTGCTGGATGCTAAACTGTGCATTTTTTTTTTAATGCACGTTTGTCTGTCTGCCTGCATATATGTTAAATAAGTAGGTACATTTTTTTATGCCAGTCATGGCTGTTGCCATACGTTAACATTTGAATCTTGCCCTGATATAACCGTACTGGTTGACTGGGCATAAAACATCAAGTTACTTACTTACTTATGTTTGAATCAACAAAGGGAGTTAATAGGCCCAACCAAGAAAGAGCACTCCCAAACCCTCCATTATTAAATAAAATAAACAAATAATTGGTGAGGACTCAAAAAGAGGCCTGAATCACTGACATTACCTACTACATGGCGTGCAAGCAAATACAAGGCAGACAAGCCCTTCCTGGGCCAGTCTCCTCTGCCTTAACTTTGATGTACAAGGAAACAGGCTGAAAACAAGCCAATGCTTCAACTGTAAATTTAATGTCTGGAGAAAAAGAAGACAGACAAATCCATGGGTTTCAATGCCTTATCAGCCGTTGTGTAGGTCATATTACAAAAAATTACTGACTGACTGTTAAATTTTATTATGAGGTACAAAAGAAAGAAAGAAAAAAAAAATCAATAACATTTTGCATGAAATTTACTAGTTAAGGATGATTCTCTCATACTGTTTGTAGCTTATGTATGACTCCATGAACTAATGTACAATAATAAATATGCCCTCAAAGCTGCTTCCTTAAACATCACAGTTCTTGTGCTTCTTGAGACAAGAACGGCAAAGCAGAATGTGCTGCCACTCTCAGTTAAATTCTACAACATAAGGTTAAACCCATATTTGACTGAAGGGAGTTTCAACAAATGCTTCATGAGCCAGTCTACCAATTCTAAGCCAAGTTTCAACGAATGCTTCACAAGCCAGTCTACCAATTCTAGGCAAAGTTTCAACGAATGCTTCACGAGCCAGCCCCTACCAATTCTAGGCAAAGTTTCACCAAATGCTTCACGAGCCAGCCACTACCAATTCTAGACAAAGTTTCAATGAATGCTTCACGAGCCAGTCTGCCAGTTCTCGGCCAAGTTTCAATGAATGCTTCACGAGCCTGTCACTACTGATTCTAAGCCAGGTTTCCCAAGTCCATACTGACCTGCCCAGCAAAGCAGCAGGCGTCGACGTAAGCCATGACTTCCTGGTTGAAGATGTGGTTGAACTTGGCTGGATCAGACTGAAACTTGTCCCTCTCAGACTGCGCCTTCCTCAGCTGCTTCAGCTCCAGCTTGGACAGGGACTTGTGCAGCACCGCACTGTCCACATCCTCCGCAACCACACCCACTCTCGCCAACCTCTCCTCAGGCAGAGCGTCTTCCACGTCTGCCAGTGGTGTACTGGCAGACATCTGCTGCACGCTCTTCTTGGATTTCTCAAGCTTCTTTGTTTTCAAAATGTTGGCATTTACAGTGGCGCCTGTGGACGGCTTGACCATGACAGGCTTTGCTCCTGGGGGCAAGGCCGATGACCCTGCCCCGCTGGAGACTTGTGGAATGGTGGCGGTCACCCGATCCACAGGCGTTTCATGCTGAGTGCTGCGTGGCAGAGGTTTCAGGGTGTCAGCCACAAGAGCTTCCAAGCTGCTAGCCGAGAAACTCGTACTCAGAGGTCTGAATTTGTTGGCTGATTGTTCTGAATGAGTGACACTACTACTCCGTGACGGGCGCCCATCATGATCAGTGGAAAGACGACCACCACTTTGCTCAGACACGGACCCTAGCCCAGTCTTTACGGAGACCCCTTCTTTTGAGGGATGAATGCTTTCCAGCTGTCTCTCAAAACTTGACAACTGTGTCACCCATTCATCCTCAACAGTCTTGTGTGCTTCCAAGCCATGCCTAGAGTTGGAGCCCATGGACAAGCTTGACAGTGGAACCATCGCGCCAAGTGCCTGTTTCTGGTCCACAGGACCGGGAAATGAGTGTTCTGTGAAATCCTGGAGAGGGAAGTCCATGAAACTGAAGTTGGTCACCAGGGTCCTGTGAAGCAGGTTGGCTTCTCTGTGGAACACTAGCTGCACTGCCCTCTTGTTTAACACTGAAACAAATTTGTAATGACAGACTGCGTGACTAAGACATTTACCCTTAGTGCCGCTGACAGTACACAAAGGTGCTGCGCAAGAATGAGCACCAATGAAGGTTTAAACACAAAAAGGTCATGTAAATGACTGAGCAGATAGACAATTAAAGGTGCATATCATGAAAAATATTCAGAGCTTTTAAGTCACTGAGATTTGGAACAAGTCCCCAGTCCCTCATTCAAAGTAACATACGACTAGAGCACAGTGGGTTTGCTTGGAAGCAGAGAATAGTGTTATATGGTTGCCAGGTGCTGGGAAGCGCTGATGGCTCCTCTCATGACCAGGTGCTTGACAAGTGTTCCTATGATGCGTTTACTTTAGTAATGGGGTCGTGCACTAGTAACAAGCAATTTTATATTGGAAAAGGGCACACGCGCAGCCGGTTGCTGGCGTATTTGATGCCCACATGCACGCACAAGATAAAAAATAAAATAAAAACATTGTTTCTAGGGGGGGGGGGGGGGGGGGGGGGGTTTAGTGATATGATCATGAGCATAGCAGCGTAGTGCAGTGCCCTTGGGTGTAGTAAACTATGACCAAAACATAGACGTAGTGGCTGGCAGCTCTGAATTTGTGGACGAGCTCTGGCTGAACAAGGGACACAGCATGCACACTTGGCTGTGCTGGGGCAGCGCAACCCAGGCTCGGCCCAGTTCCAGAGACGCCCACATCTGGCACTCCACCACATGTCACCTGATGTCATTCTGGAAAGCGTGAAAACTCTGCAAGCACAAGACTTGTAAGCATCACGGCAGACACGTCGATGACAGGACAGGCTTGGCGCCATGATGATGTCAAACTTCTGACTCTTGCTGGTCCAAAGGGCAAGATTTGTAAGCATCACGGCAAACACATCGATGACAGGACAGGCTTGGCGCCATGATGACGTCAAACTTCTGATTCAAATCTGGTCCAGAGGGCAGAGATCTATCTATATATATATATATATATATATACAAACACAGCAACAACAAGGTAGCCCAGTCCCTGCTCAGCCCAGCACCGTGCCAGACCACGCTAGGGTGTAAATGGCCCCACTGTCTTGGCTGCCAGCCATCTTGGCAATATTTTCTTTATTGCTGTTCCATAGCCCCCTCTCCCATCCCCCCATTTTGTGTCATCTTAATCATTGTTATTTGCTACTATACCGTTGGTGGATATTTCGGTACATTTTGCTGTCGTCATTGTTGGTCTCCAATTCCTAACATTATTGTGAAACACTTCAAGTCCAAATGAGACAGGGTGCTCTAGATAGAAATCTTTATTATTATTACTATATATATCCGTATGAAATCACTGGCTACAGGCCATTTGTAAGTCCATAACATTAACAGTTCAACACTTTGCATGATCCATGGACGCCATGAGCCCTGTTGCCAACAGAAGCCTCTGGACAAAGGTGTACCAATAACCATCAGGTCGCCTATTAGTATTAGTTATTCATACTGTACGGAAGTGTTTTTAGCCGTAGATCCATGCAGACAAACCAAAATATTGTTAAGATTTTTATAACATTATATATATTATATATATATATATATAAGAGTAAATATTATATATTATAATTATATGATACTATGTACACTGGGAAAGCCCTGCAACCTGCCAAAACTTAAAACTGAACATCCTAATTAACTTTCCCATTTAAAGGGCAAACCTTCTGTAATAATAAACGTGACTTTGTCCACTAGGAAGAACTTAAGATCAAAACAGAAACTTCAAATGTAGAGATTTTGTTTTACTTTTAAAATCCCTCACTCATCATTGCACATCAAACTTACAAGACTTTTATAAATGTACTGAATCACCCAATGGAAATGGTATGTATGCACAGCTGTGATCCAAGAGTCAGGGGTCAGCACCATAGGTGCAGAGTCTTGTTACTTTGTAGTACAATCAGGATTTCCGATCAAGACTGGCGCCGAAGCATTGGCCAGAAGTGGGCCTGATGATTCTTTATCACAGGTTTGCTTCCAGACTGGATCGGTCAGGTCATATTTTAACACAGTCAGCCAGAACCAAACTGGATCCAGGCTGGTTTTGCACAATATGATCCAGGCCATCTGTGGCAGAACACAACCGAGTTTTAAACTACTGAAAGTGGGAAACTGGTACTAGTAGTGGGCCAGTTGCATTCTGCCAGAACTGGGCCTGATGATTCTTGCACTTCGGTTTGTTTCTGGACCAGATGCGTATGGCCTAAACCTGAACAGGCCAATCAGATAGAATCCAGAACTGAACCAAATCAGATGTTGGAAGTTGGATCTGGCATATAATATGATCTGGTCTGATTCTGGCTGCATGCTGGCCACAGTGGCTATAACTGGCCATAACCCAAACACTTCTTAATCAGATCTGGCATTTTTAATTTTACTGGGTAAAAGAATCAACTTTACCCCCCACAGATTCTTGAGCATTAGTTATGAGAAGCTTCCAGAATTTCCCAGCAAGTTCATTTTTCCCCATTAGAGTCATAATGCACAGTTTAATGGAACCACTGCATACAGGTATGATTACTAATTCTATGAATACAAACTATAGTGGATCCAAGAAAATCAGCTTTGATAACGATGGACCCAGTTTACAAGTTCAATACAAAAAACTAAACAAACAAAAAACGCTGTTCAGAATGAAAAATTAAAAAAAAGAAAAAGAAATTGTTATACTTAGTAGAACTTATAACATTGTATTCTGTTTAATTTGTCCTTCTGATTGAGTGATTCCATAATAAATCTACTGACAAAATAATGGCTGTCACTGTTGTATCAAATCACTAATTAAGTGGGGGGGGTTTAAGTTTGCACCATTAATAAACACATTTATGATGATGGTGCTTGTAATAATAAATAAATGATAAAATGACTAAGTATAATTGTAATAATTAACAGTAGTCATTTCTAATTCTATAGAACTATACCTCACCGACAAGGGAGAGCACACAAATATATACGCATACATAAAACCTAAAAATTATGTTATATTTAAACATAATATTGTATTCATTGCACACCACACTCACCATAACACTAACAGCAGTAACACTTGCATACTGGCAGACAGTGATGTGATACTGATAGTAGCTGAGTAACTTTTAATAGTTTTATCACTGCCCTACCTTACCTTTCAGCAGATCCGCATGAACTTTTTTGTTGATGTTGGAATTTTTGTGCTTCTTCTTCTTCCATGGTGGTTTGGACATGTGTGCAGTGTCTGGTCTGATTCGTGCTACCCCTGATGAACAGCGCTCACCACTGACAGAGACACCCCCATGAACAACATTTCCTGAAATTCAAAGCACAGGTCTTTATTTTCTATGGTGTATCTCATTTGTGGCCTAGGTAGCAAGAGCTATCATTGTATCAATTTGGACAACAAAAATTTAAAAAATAAATAAACTGCCACAACATGTTTGCTAAAATCAACAAGTAAATTATTGTTACAAAAAGAATCGTTTCATTTAAATTTTAATCTTTTATAGCATCGAGCTTTGAGTCATTAAGATCAGAAATCAATGTACCTCAGAAAAAGGAAAAAAGTAACAATAACAAATCAATAAATAGATCAACACAAATCAAAAGTATTTCTTTCTAACAAGTAACTGTAAGTATAATCCCCAAACACACTAAATATTCAATAAGTTTTTTGTTTTGGCCTTGAGCTTGACCAAAGTCGGAGTCGGTCAGATCAAAACGTAACTGAAATCAAATACAAACCTGCTCTTTCACGCAGGTGCTGGCATCTGACGCAAGGCCGAATAATGTCCAACGTCGTTTTTATGGACGCTGAACTTGCTGAATAACTGGCATAATGGCTTAGAACCCTTGAATACTGTTTCAGTCTCAGTAGATAAGCCATGTTTACGAAAGTCAGTCCTGAGCCATGTGTGCATCAAGGTGAAATAAAATGAAGTTGGAATAAAGACTTGGATGAAGTTTCCGTATTAAGATTTCAAATAACACAAAAACATTTTAGATGTTCACTAATTTTACCACCTGTCAAAACGTCATCTTTAATTGTGTTGCTCATAAAGTCACACGATTGATTATTTATATCATTTTAAAAGACTGCAAAAAGTATAAACTTTATCACATGTCATGTCCAAACCAACTTTATTATATACAGTGAATAAGAGTTACCTCCCTGTGTAACAACAGACGCTCATACAAGAGTTTTCTTCTTCTTCGTTATACTCTGGGAATCCCAGTAGTCTGGGCAACATTACACAACGAGATCCAAATATTAATATCCAAAATGACCTTTTCGTCAAGGATCGCTGCCACAAAGAGAGCAAGCTTGGCAGACAGAGAGAACCAGCTCAACCTATTACATCAGCAAATGTAATTCAGTGTGTGTGTGTGTGTGTGTGTGTGTGTGTGTGTGTTCGTTCCATTTCCGAGTCAAAAGTGTGTGTCACACTCACAATCTTTTACTGAATCAGCAATACTGTGTTTTTGTTTTATTACAATATGTATTACCTACTTGTACCTGATGTGTATCAAATTTGTATTTTGTGGGCACATTATATTTTATATAAAAGTTTTATATTTTTATATTGTCTTCAGTGCCATTGCCCAGATATACGACTGTGTGTGTGTGTGTGTGTGTGTGTGTGTGTGTGTGTGTGTGTGTGTGTGTGTGTGTGTGATTTTGAAAATGTGTGCATGTAGAGAATGTGTAAATGCTTAGGACCTGTGTGGGTTAGGTGCTCTAAATATCCATTATTATTATTATATCTGCTGTTGGAAACTCAGTGTGTGTGTGTGTGTGTGTGTGTGTGTGTGGTTGTTGTTGTTGTTGTTGTTGTAAAGAAAACCAAATTTTAAATATAATTTGGGGAGGGGAAGGTGGTGTTAAAATAATTAAATGAATTGATACGATAGCATATATTATGTATATGCATGCGAAACTGCCACTGCCCCATGCACACATTCACAGATCTATATATATTATATATATAATTATATATTATATACATATATATTATGCATCATGTGCATACATCACACAGCTGAACGGTTCTGCAGGAAGGGCTGTTGAAGTGGATTAGATAGCTGTTTGAACATATTGGCTATAAGTTTTTTTCCAAAGGCATAAAACCGGTGGTTATGAGATTGCAGCAAGTTCCAGATAGAGGGAACTTCATTAACTGACTAATACTAGTAAAGGCATGATAGCCACATGATGAGACTTTTTTTGGAACTCTAGCAGCTGTGCCAATCTTATGTAGAGGCAGTGGTTGTCAGTCTAAGTAGCTGGTTTCCCTCAACAGACTGATGAGGCGAGATGCCTTGCTGCACACCTCAGGAAGTTACCTTCGACACAGTTCACACAGCCTTGCCTCCACAGGAACCATTGGTCCAGCTGATGGCAGCATCAGGAATGCCAGACTGCTAAAGGTAAGTGAAGTAAGGCTTTCGGGGGGGGGGGGGGGAGAAGGTCCATTTCTAAGGTGCATGTTTTATTGACTAAATGCGTAATGGGACTCTGTTTTTAGAGAATCAATGGAAAAAATAAAACATTCATGAAAAACAGGTGGTTTTAAAGATAGTCTAGTATAGCTAATAAGACTTTCCCCTTTTTTCTGCTGTTGGTTGTTGTTTTGATTTCTTTTAGTTTTATAGGTTTGTCAGTGATTTTTTTTTAAATTGTCTTTGATTTACATTTTTCTGTTGCTTTCAATTTGTCTCTAGAGGTGACTGCATTAGAGCAGCACAAGAAACTTGTGTTTATACACGCAACTTTTTCATTTTTAGCCAGTGTAATGGTATGTGTTAGGCAATCCAGTTCATGTATTTCATGTTGTTCTCTTTGATATGCTGCATGCATGTGTGTGTGTGTGGTGTGTGTGTGTGTGTGTGTGTGCGTGTGTGTGTGTGTGTGTGTGTGTGCATGTGTTTGTGTGTGCGTGTGCATGTGTATGTGTGCATGCATGCATGCATGTGTGTGTGTGTGTGTGTGCATGCATGCGTGTGTGTGTGTGTGTGTGTGTGTGTGTGTGTGTGTGTGTGTGTGTGTGTGTGTGTGTGTGCGTGTGCATGTGTGTGCATGTGCGTGTGTTCTCAAATATTGACCTGTGTCTGTGGTTGCATATGTATGGCATCATGTATTTATATGACTGGCTGTTTGACAGGACATAGAAGTACTAAATCAAGAATTGGACGAACAACTCAACGGTGCACCCAGTCCTCGATTTGTTACTCTGCAGGTATTTTTCATTAAATATATTTGTGGAAGGTTTTCCACGCAATTTTCAGTATGAACACATTCATTGGTGTATCTGTAGTGTGTTACCTGTTATCTTGAGCATGAAGTGCTTTCTCTCTCTCTCTCTCTCTCTCTCTCTCTCTCTCTCTCTCTCTCTCTCTCTCTCTCTCTCTCTCTCTCTCTCTCTCTCACACACACACACACACACACACACACACACACACACACACACACACACACACATACACACACACAAAATGGCCAGTGGATTCACAAGGCTGCAATGCTGAATGAAGACAGCAGACATTGAGTGTGGATTAAAAGGAAAAAAATCCTGCCCCCCACCCCACATCCGTCATAGCTCAAAATTCATGTTTTCAAACAACATTTTCACGTTTTTATTGTTATAATATATAAGAGTGGAAGCTTGACATGCAGTAAAATTATACACACAAAAGGGATTGTATGTCAGGCAAATTTCCTCATGGACATTGATTTCATGTTAAGTTTCCACTGTCATACAATCACCTTTGATATTACATGTCAGGTTGCCATTGTTATACAGTCACCACCATGTGTGTTTGTTACATACAGTTGCCACCATGTGTGTTTGTTACATATCGAGTTTCCACTTTAAAAAATCACCTTTGTGTGTATTTTGTACAAGCCAGGCTTACACTGGCACTCATACACTGTCTGGTATAATAATGTACACATCAAGTTTCTGCTGTTATACAATTACATTTGTACGTTTATATTCACTGCATGTCAAGTCTCCACTGTTGTTCAGTCACCTTTGTATGTAATTGTTGTCTGTCAAGTCTCCACTCTTATACAATTACCTTTGTATGTATATTTACTGCATGTCAAGTCTCCACTGTTGTATAATCACCTTTGTATGTAATTGTTGTCTGTCAAGTCTCCACTCTTATACAATTACCTTTGTATGTATATTTACTGCATGTCAAGTCTCCACTGTTGTACAATCACGTTTGTATGTAATTGTTGTCTGTCAAGTCTCCACTCTTATACAATTACCTTTGTATGCATATTTACTGCATGTCAAGTCTATACTGTTGTACAATCACCTTTATATGTAATTATTGTCTGTCAAGTCTCCATTCTTATACAATTACCTTTGTATGTATATAGTTACTGCATGTCAAGTCTCTACTGTTTGTACAATCTGTCAATCACCTTTATAATGTAGTTGTTGTCTGTCAAGTTTCCACTGTTATACAATTACCTTTGTGTGTATTTGTTGCATGTCAAATTCCCAGTGCTATGCAATCACCTGATCACCTTTGTGTGTATGTTTATTGCATGTCAGGTTTCCACTGTTACACAAACACCCTTGTGTGCAGTTACTGAATGTCAGAGTCCCGGTGTTATGCAATCACCTTTAAAGTATTTATTACATGTCACGTTTCAACTGTTGCGCAATCATCTTCATATGCCCACACACACACGCACGCACCCACACACGCACGCACGCACGCACACACACACACACACACACACACACACACACACACACACACACACACACACACACTCACGCAACACACACACACACACACACACACACACAACACACACACACACACACACACACACACACACACACACACACACACACACACACACACACACACACACACACACACACACACACACACACACACACACACACACACACACACACACAAACACACAAGTTTCCACTGTTATACAATCTTTTACAGAACAACTACTGGTCTATGGTAAGAAGCCTGCTGCCTCTGTGGGAACAGTCACTGTCAGGGAAGCAGACCAGCCAGCAGCACCAACAGCATCCCCACAGGGGGTCTGGGAAAGGCGCCATGCAGGCCAGAGCTACAAAGTAAACAAGGGAGGTGCTAAACATGTGGCCAGGCCACATTGTCTGAAGTGATGTGAACACTGTGTGTGCCAGTAAGAAGACACATAAAACCTGGATCTGCCAGGGAGGAGGTGGTTGGGGGATGGGGGGGGGCGGGGGGGTCAGAAATTGACCTCATTTTGACGTTTAACACTCTTTTCTGCATTTAAGTCTTTGACTCTCTGTCTTTGACATCACAAACTGAATGCCAGAAGCTCTCAGTTTTGCCTACAGGTCACAGAAGAAATGCATATGATATTAATATTTGTCCCAAATGTTTTAGTCTTCTCTGGGGTATAAATGTTTCATGACATATCAAAGCACAGAACTACAAAAGAAGTAATCTGTTGGGTTAACGCCTAGCTACTTTTAGCTCACTGTAGTGATTCCCTATTGGTCATTCATGGGGTAAAATTAGCCTGCAGAGGATTTTTTTTTTTTAATAATGCTTCAGAAAAATCATGACTAAACTAAAACAAATTTTTTTTTTTTAAATCCCAGGAACTTAGAAGGCTAGTTCCTTTAAGTTAATTTTTTTCTTCTTAGTCACAAATACCCTTACTCCTATCACCTCAGTCATGTATTACTTACACCGTTCAGATCCATGAGTGAGAATAGATACAGCATTCCAGAGTTGTTAGTTTTTGCATCTTGTTTTTGTTGATCTTTACTTTTACTATTTTAGTTAATCTTCCAAAATGACTGTGTATCAAATCAAAGGAAAGTGAGTGTAACCAAACAGCCCACAAGGAAGTGCAGTTTAATAATTTAATGCAGGGACATGCTGTGTGATCTCTGCTTGATCCAGAAATTACTTTACAGAACTGTCAAATCAGGTAATTAAGCCTAGTAAAGATAGCTGAATTCAGTTGCAGTGCATTAGCAGCGTGGATGCTTGTAGGTTTTCTATATATATCTAGAATGATAGGATGAATAATGCCTACGTGGATGGTCACAACAGGGTTGGAGTTGTTGTGTCCAGTGTCCAGGAATGCACATTGTGGTCAAGACAACTGACTAGCCTCCTCAATGAGAGGAGCATCTCTTTGTGACACAACCGACCTAAAGCATTTGTCCTTTTGAGTTGCACAATTGCTCTTCATTGATCTCAGAACATATCTGGACAGTGCTAGGAGGGATGCGCTTGCATCAGAACGTGCTCTATCAAGTGTTATCGATTGCTGTTATCTAAACTTCACTTGAATTTAATGCTCGTCTTACATATCCTTTTCTCAAAATGCTCATGAATGTGCAGCAAAGTCTTTCCCAAAGCACACAAATCTGTGATGCAGGCTACTGGAAAGCATAGACTGCAACCGGACATGCTGATACAAACACAGGAGTGAAATGGTTTTTGTTTTGTAAAACAGTAGTTTACTTACTAGCATAAAAACTTGTTTTAAAATGCTAGCATTTAGCCTTGTTTCAGATTGAAAAAAATCAGTATAAAAACTGTAATAGGTTTCACTCTTCTGTCCACCTTTTCCCACTCGTCCCCGTCCCAAATAGGCCTTCTCGCCACCGTGGACGTTAAGCAACAAAAACACATGATCACCCAGTCCACACCTTCCTTCCTGATAGAGTGATCTTTACGAACAGAGCGTTAAATTTACTGGAACAGATAGCGATGACATCTTTAAGAGAAGTAACTGCCATGATATTTGACTTCAGCTTTTCGCAGAGTTCTTAAGAACAAACCAGTGTTACCAGTTTGCACTACCATGCCTAGTCTTGGTCACTCAGGCCCATTGGTCTGGTTGTCTGACACTATGCCAGGCCCACCATACCTGTACAGTTCCACCATGCTTTTTGGTTACTGTCCCAATCCCTGGGAAGTGTACATCAGTATTGTGCATGTATCTTCTTTTTTTTCTTTTTTTTCTTTATCTCAGTTTGGCTTGTTCTTGTACTTAACATGCTCTCTGCTTATTAAGTGTGCTCCAGAACTTTATTTCATTGCCAATGACAGCAGCAATTTTGGAAAGGCCTGTGGTTTGTGGTTTGTTAGAAACCTGAATAATGAACAACATGACGAAACTGCATCATGATTGATCAGATTGGGTCAGGTTGCTGTGAAATGTACACCATGTTTCAAGGAACAGAGAAAGAAAGAGAGAGAGAGACACACACGCACACACACACACACACGCACACACACAAGAGGAGACTGAGAACACAAAAGAAGAATAAACTCTAAAGATAATTCCTGCTCAAAGTCAGACTGATAAATGAATCACAAATGCTCCTGAGCAATATTTTACACGTCAGCAATAGACTCATTTCCCTGATTGTGCAATGTTGTTTCTAGTTTAAAAGGGCTCTGATTCTTTGTTCAAATGGCTGCTCAGTGTAATGATCACAACCTGCTTCCTGTAAGTGTTTCATAGCATTATGCTGACAAACATTAGTGCAGTGGAACTCTCATATGGGGAGACCACTGTCTCGTAAGACCACTTTTTCGGAACTGTTTTCCTTTCCTGTGGCCAGTTACATGATCCTATGACCTCCTTTAAAGTAAAAGTCCAAGGTTTTTAAGTATGCAAAATGACCATCGAAATGATTGACAAATGAGTCACTAGTTTCAGATTTAATGAAATAAAAAAATTAGTTAAATGTTTAATTGGGTTTTTAATCGATTTTATTTTCTGTAGGCTGGCCGAGACTACAGTCTCGGGTTCTCCATCAGTCACGTGACTTTCCTGAAGTGACGTCAGTCTGTGGACTCAGTGCGGTTGCCATCTTAGATTCTTCAGTAAACTGTGTATGCGTGTGGTTGACAAAAAAGTTAACTATGCCGGCCTACTGTGTTGCCGCGAACTGTAACAATTCAAAGACGACCCCAAGTATAACAATGCACGAGCTCCCGCGCAATCGACCTGCAGTGAGGCAAAAGTGGATTAAATTGATACAATTCAAATGAGCTGACTTTCTTGCTGCGCCGCATCACGCCCATTTGTGTCGCGAGCACTTCAGTGAGTGCGATTTCACAAACCCCATGGAATACTGCATGGGGTTTGCTTCGAAGCTGACATGATGTTCCAGTACTCTTTCAAAATCCTGCCTGACAGGCTCAAACTGATACGGCTGTATCCTTGTGGGTCTCTCGGGCAAAGTATCAGTTTTGTCTTCGGAGCTCGAGTTGGCCATTTTGCAGTGACTCCCCAGAGTGACGTAGTAGGCATATGGTCATGTGATTTGGGCATCATGGCGATGCTTTCGGTACGACAGAAAATGACTTTTTTCGTGTATTTATAACCCTCAGATCACAGTATCACCTACATCATTGTTCTCAGCGAGCTTTAACGGAAATCGTGTCAAAAATCACCCCTAACCTTGGATTTGTCCTTTAAGTCTACTTTTGCTTCATGACTAGGATGATCACAATTAATTTGATATTTATACAGTACTGTGTTTGCTAACTTGATATTTATACAGTATTGTGTATGCTAACTTGATATTTATACAGTATTGTGTATGCTAACTTGATATTTATACAGTGTTGTGTATGCTAATTTGATATTTATACAGTATTGTTTTTGTATGCTTTGGTAATGTTCGTACTTCAGTTATTGCAGAGGTTGTATTTAGATATAATTCAGTTGACTTAAAAGCATTGTTTGTTAAATCTTTGTTGTTTTCTTAATATTGTTTTACTACTGCCAGGTTATATAGTACAAATGAGGGAATACTCAATCAAGTATTTGCATTCATACAAACTATAAAAAGTGAAAATTGTGAAAATTGCTCAAATTGTTCAAAGGTGGTTTATGTGTTACGGTCAGCTGAAGTTTGGTGCACAACATTCAGCATAAAAAAACTAATGTTCTCATTTAGTTTGGATAGGTAGCATTTGATCTTCACAGCGTTTTAACTTTGCACTGACATGTATGGGTGCTAATTTGGTTACTTGTGATATATATTTATCCACAGATTGAAAGTATTCCTTCTTCTTGTTACACGTTTATTTTATGGCATGCAATATATGTGTGCATAATACCTACTTGTTTGCTAATACATGTATTGCAATCTATTTACCATGAATGTTTGCCATGTGAATGGATTTTTCTTCTCTTGTTGTTAGATTGTATGTATATGTTTGCAGTTTTAATGAAATGCTACTCCAGACCCATGTTTTGGTATTACACTGTATTAAATGTTTTACGAGTCATTTGATTGCTTATTTTAATGAGTTTAATTTTTTTTAAATACATTACAGAATCTATAAATGTGGCTTCCTCCTGTCACACGTGTCTGCATCACTGCTGTCTTCATCTGTGCATTCAGAGACATGTATGATGCACATGCGCACGCTCACACACTCTCTTTCTCTCCCTCAAAAACTCTTATTGTGTGATTCATATTTTGTTTATTCTGTCAAATGTAGTGAATGTTTCACACACACACACACACACACACACACACACACACAAAAAAAAAGGAAAAAAAAGTAAGAATGTGCCATTTTCACCAATTCAAACTGGTTATTTTGAACCTCCCAGCCATTCACTCCACACACACTGAAGTAATGACATACCTTTGTCCAGACTCACAGCACCCAGTATGCACGATGAGTAAAAACAGATAACAAAGTGTTCATAAATATTCACCAAGAAAATTAATAGTACTGCAAAACTGTAAAATGTCACCCACAAACTGTGTGGCACTGACCTCACAGCATAGGAAACTGTACAATGTCACCCACAAACTGTGTGGCACTGACCACACAGTATAGAAAACTGTACAATGTCAGCCACAAACTGTGTGGCACTGACCTCACAGCATAGGAAACTGTACAATGTCACCCACAAATTGTGTGGCACTGGCCATACAGCATAGGAAACTGTACAATGTCACCCACAAACTGTGTGGCACTGACCTCACAGCACAAGAAACTGTACAGCATCATCCACAAACTGTGTGGCACTGACCATTCAGCAGGATAAAACTGTAAAACGTCACTCACAAACTATATGGCACTGACCACAGACCACACAGCACAGGGAAATTGTACACGGTCACCCACAAACTGTGTGGCACTGACCATAGAGCTGGGGAAAACTGTACAATGTCACCCACAAACTATGTGGCACTGACCACACAGCACAGGGAAATTGTACACGGTCACCCACAAACTGTGTGGACTGTAAAGTGTCACTCACAACCTCTGTGGCACCAACCACACAGCATAGGGAAATTGAACAATGTCACCCACAAACTGTGTGGAACTGACCACACAGCGTAGGAAAATTGAACGTCACCCACAAACTGTGTGGAACTGACCACACAGCGTAGGAAAACTGAACAACGTCACCCACAAACTGTGTGGAACTGACCACACAGCGTAGGAAAATTGAACAATGTCACCCACAAACTGTGTGGAACTGACCACAGCATGGGAAAATTGAACGTCACCCACAAACTGTGTGGAACTTACCACACAGCATAGGAAAATTGAACAATGTCACCCACAAACTGTGTGGAACTGACCATACAGCATAGGAAAATTGTACACAGTCACCCACATGTTATATGGAACTGACCATACAGCAGAGGAAAACTGTACACAGTCACCCACATGTTATATGGAACTGACCATACAGCAGAGGAAAACTGTACACAGTCACCCACATGTTATATGGAACTGACCATACAGCAGAGGAAAACTGTACACAGTCACCCACATGTTATATGGAACTGACCATACAGCAGAGGAAAACTGTACAATGTTGCCCACAAACTGTATGGCATGCACCAAACACACAGCACATGAAACGTGTACAATGTCACCCTCAAACTGTATGGCACTGACCACTGAACTTACCACACAGCACACAAACACTACAAACTGCATGGCGCTGACCACACATCAAAGGAATATGACAATGTTGTCTACAAACGGTATGGCACTGACCATACAGGAGTTCTTTCAAAATTATATCACACAGCCCCAAAACAAATGTATTTATTCTGCACAAAAAGCCAACCACAGAAACAGGTTACACATACAGACCAAACACAAGAAGGCAGCAAGAAAAGTCAAATATTATAATGCTCAGTCAACTCCCATTCAACCCCGGAAAATATTACTTACATTAGTTACAATGTTTCTTTGACTCCTGTCACCTTGAGGTCAAAACCATACAGCAACCTTATTAATGCACAGTTTAAAAGTTCTCTGTCAGAACACCAGCCGGGTGGTTTATCCTTACATGCATGCCACTCATTATAAATATTTTGTGCATGTTCACGTGTGTAACAACAGTATAAAGTGAGCTCATCAGAATCAGAGCAAAACCTTCTTCACGGTTGCAGTGACCCTGACCTGAAAGTAGGTCATGTTCATCAAAACTGGAGTAAAAGTATGAATTTGAAATATAGTTACCACAAAGAAAAGTGCCTATCTCTTGAACATTTTGCAAGAAGAAACCAGCACAAATGTTTGTATGTGGGCTTTCTGCACACAAAAACTTTATCCAAAATCTCCCTGAAGCACACCCCGAAGTCAGAAAAGGTATTTTGGATATGATCTTGTCTCTGCAAGTGACACCTATACAAAGTCAGAACCAGGAAGGAACTTGGTTTTTACCGCCCAGTCAGCCATGACATGGTCAAAAGACCGAACCATCAGATCAAAAATGTATTACAAGATCATACATACAACTTCAGTCTGACATTTCTGGCACACTTATAACCGTAACCCTTTCACTGCCATGTCAGTTGACAACGACCACTAAAAGTGCAAAATTTGAAATCAGTAGACTATTTTTGTTTTCTTTTTCACATTGGCATGTAAATGGATTTTCATAAGATGCATAGTATTGAAATTAGATTTGTTACAGGGCCAAAAAATATACTGTTCGCAGGCCTGTGTGTGTGCACTTTTCAGCCCAGAAAATTAACGGGCTGGGGAAGTGAAGGGATTCAAGTATGTCAAACTCATTCAAAGTACCATACATGAACAGTCTGACTGCCAGTTGTTGAAAGAGTTAGTTCTTGGATTTTAACGTCCCATCACCTGCATAGGGTCACCTCAGACCAAAGCACAAAAGGTTAGTGTGAGGAAAAAAATAAGAAGACGACAACAACAACAATTTTAAAGGAACCAAACAAAACTGCTTGCAATTTTTTGGCCATAATTGCTGCATAGAAGACACTGTCAATGCAAACCAATACTATTTTAAAGGAACCAGACAAAATTGCTTGCAATTTTTTTGCCATAATTGCTGCATAGAAGACACTGTCAATGCAAACCAATACTATTTTAAAGGAACCAGACAAAATTGCTTGCAATTTTTTGCCATAACTGCTGCGTAGAAGACACTGTCAATGCAAACCGATACTATTTTAAAGGAACCAGACAAAATTGCTTGCAAATGTTTTCCATAACTGCTGTGTGGAAGACACTGTCAATGCAAACCGATACTATTTTAAAGGAACCAGACAAAATTGCTTGCAAATGTTTTCCATAACTGCTGTGTGGAAGACAATGTCAATGCAAACCGATACTATTTTAAAGGAACCAGACAAAATTGCTTGCAAATGTTTTCCATAACTGCTGTGTGGAAGACACTGTCAATGCAAACCGATACTATTTTAAAGGAACCAGACAAAATTGCTTGCAAATGTTTTCCATAATTGCTGTGTAGAAGACACTCAATGCAAACCAATATATCTCTGCCACCTTTTCATTGTTCTAGTGTATCCCAACTATTTTCTGCCTGAACAATAACAGCAACAATAAAATTTAAAAAAGGCACGCTGCTTTGTGCCAACAAAAGGCATACTTCCAAAACCTGTTGGTGGCACAAGAACAGGTCAAACTCAACAGTGGCTACCGCCGATGCCATGCAACCCATGCATGATTATGCATTCCAGGCAGCTGGTGTCCCAGTACAGAAGTTTTAGCATTAGCAAGTGGGTCAGATTAACTCCTTCTAACGCCACAGCTTGTAAAATTTCTGGGCTGAAACGTGCACACATGCATGCCTCCAAACAGTGTATTTGACGGTCCTATAACAAATCTACTTTCAATACTGTCCATTTTGATAGCAATCCTTTCACATGTTCATGCAAACGGGGCAAAAAAGCCTTAATGGTTTCAAATGTGACACTTTTACTGGTCGTTTTGCGAGTGACGGCACGGCAAGCATGGCAGTGAAAGGGTTAAAGATTTTGTTCTAACATTGCCACTGATCAGAACACAGAATAACATGTTGTTTTTATATTCTGTATGCAAGTCATAAACAGTTTTGTTGTTGCTTAGTTTCCAAATTGACAAACATACAAACTGTACTTCAAAAGAAAACCAACATATACCCCCCCCCCCCCCCCCCCCCCCCCCCCCCCCCCCCCCCCCCCCTGCCCCCCACACATGTACATGCATACTCTATGTACATTACCGTTCAGCAATCACAAAATGGTTACAACTGCACCTGAAGTACCAAATATACACATTTAGCAGAAAATTCTGATAACAGCTAATACCAAACATTGAGACCAAGAAATATTCTTTCATAACACAACACATTTAGGTATATTTCATGTGCATGTACAAACAATAACACCACCACAGATCCAATGCTCACACAAATACACTCAGTTTGTATCTTGTAGTCAAAGAAAAATAAAGATGTGGAAGAAATCTTAAGATACCAGCACAATACAACAATGTCCACAACACAACATGTAACACAAAATGTTATTAACAGTACATGTAATTTAGTCTATTCAAATCTGTCCATTAAATTTAACATTAAAATATATATATAAAATTATTTTTTAGTCTGGTTGATCTTTCAGCTTATTTAACCTCCAAACAATTACTTGTTTGACTTCCTTTAAACACTGAAAGGAAACAAACAAGCAATTTTGGACAAAACAAGAAGTACAAGCACTTAGCATTCAAAATGTCAATTTCTTTCTTTGTTGCTTTGAAAATGCCAAGTTTTGCACATGCAAAAAAAGTGCACCCCGTTTTGTAATGTCTCAGGGTTTTTTGTTTTTGAATTCTTCAAAGTTTTGGGTGCTTTGAAAACTTACAGCTAGCAGGTTTGACTTTCCAATGCCCCTGTCATCTCAATATTCAGCCAATGTCACTAAAACTGGTATAAAACCCAAACAGTAAAAGTGTAAAAGTCAGTAGTGGTTATAATTGTTGTTATAATTGTACAAAATTCGAAAGATACACAGTCTTGGGAAAAAAAGGCCAGTGTTATTGTTTTTGCCATGGACAGCAGCACAGCCTAATGGCACCTACACACACACACACACACACACACACACACCATTTCACACAGACTTGCATGGATTTTTATTAAAAAATAATTAAAAAATTGCAGGTCAGTCTCTATGGTGTATAACTAATAAATCACAAAAAAGAACATAAACCAATTACCACAAATACATCAAGCAAAAAAAACCCCACTTGACTGGTTTTCAACTGCTGTAACAAATGTCTACAGTACCTTAAACAAATTGCAGGTCAGTCTCTATGGTTTACAACTAACAAATCATAAAAAGAACATATACCAGTTACCACAAATACATCAAGCAAACAAAAAACACGTGACTGGTTTTCAACTGCTGTAACAAATGTCTACAATACCTTTAAATTTTAGGTGCAGTTAGTAAAAAAAAAAGAATAAAAAAAAAAGGCCCACTTGATGTCATAGGTAAAGTGACACAATGAAGAGCACCGGCATCATGCTCACCTGGCATACAACAAATGCAGGCTAGACAATATCCATGCAGGTCGCATCCTGCAAGTGACCTCTTGCTTTCAGCCAGATAGCTGCGCCCATTTACACAAGCACCCCAACAGCATGATTCGGGTTCAAACTCAGGCTTCAAACAGCACGTATGCAAACTGCTGGACTGTTGCTTTGGAAAACAGCATGGGCACATGCCCTGCTTACGTTACAACAGCACTCGGCCCCGCGGGCTGCTATGTTTGTATGCAGCTCATCTGTCTGTCAGAGGGCAGCGAAAGGTCAATCATATGTAACAGGGGCAGTTCCCTTTCTCAACAAAACAGGGCAGGTCTTTTGCCCAGTTACACTGTCAGGACACATCTGCTTTTCCTGCACGCTTCTCGCTGTGGTGATGGTACACTATATCCACTCTGTCTTGTGGTGATACACCATTCCCACTCTCTCTTGGGGTGATAGACTATTCCCACTCTCTTGTGATGATTCACTATTCCCACTCTCTTTTGATGATTCACTATTCCCACTCTCTTTTGATGATACACTATTCCCACTCTTCACCGTTCCCACTCTCTTGTGGTGATTCGCTGTTCCCACTCTCTCTGCTGATGATTCCCTATTCCCACTCTCTCTTCTGATGATTCCCTATTCCCACTCTCTCTTGTGATGACACACTATTCCCACTCTCTCTTCTGATGATTCCCTATTCCCACTCTCTCTTCTGATGATTCCCTATTCCCACTCTCTCTTCTGATGACTCCCTATTCCCACTCTCTCTTGTGATGACACACTATTCCCACTCTCTCTTGTGATGACACACTATTCCCACTCTCTCTTGTGATGACACACTATTCCCACTCTCTCTGGTGATGACACACTATTCCCACTCTCTCTTGTGATGACACACTATTCCCACTCTCTCTTGTGATGACACACTATTCCCACTCTCTCTTGTGATGACACACTATTCCCACTCTCTCTGGTGATGACACACCATTCCCACTCTCTCTGGTGATGATTCACTAATGCACCTGCACACACAGTCTCACCACAAAAGGTTCAGAAGTGCACAAGATTCCGGACCCGCAAGCAGTGTGTAACAGTTTGAATCCTCCCTATGACCTTGACCTTGACCATGAAACCTTTCGTGACGGAAGGTTCAGTGGTTAAGAAAACAGAACAATCTGAAACGGAACGAGGCCCAGAGCACCTGTGGAGAATCAACAAACAAGAAAGTTCATTAGTGCTTGAGAGACGTCACACAAACAACAAAGACCCGAGTCACCTACAGTAACTCTCACCTGGCATGCGGGTAACTGCAAGGAACATAAACTCCACCACAGGTACATCTGGT
The DNA here is from genome assembly GCA_018857735.1 of Alviniconcha marisindica. Classification (NCBI taxonomy): domain Eukaryota; kingdom Metazoa; phylum Mollusca; class Gastropoda; family Provannidae; genus Alviniconcha; species Alviniconcha marisindica. The sequence continues at coordinate 1,129,470 of JABMCL010001223.1, read as the reverse complement.
GGAGTTTATGCGCCTTGCATTTACTCGCAATCCAGGTGAGAGTTGCCATTATTGTTTTGGTTGTGGGGCATCTTCTGAGTGCTAATTAACTCCCTTGTTTGCCGATTAAGAAAATTTAAGCTGGACAAACTGTCTTTCAAGGACTGAAATTCATGACCCTGACCCTGTCAACAGCAAATTAACCCCCAGTTTTAAGGTCACCCTGTCTGCGATAATACACCAGTCTATCAAGTTTGGAACGAAAAGGTTCAACAGTTCAGAAAATATAAGCTAGCTGTCATCTGAGGAGTCATACCTCATGCTATCAACACCATAGATAGCAGCTCAAACTTGTTGCCAGACACTCCGTCGACAAAAAGAGATATACCAGCACACCAAATTTCATTGCATAAAGGTTCAGCAGTTTTGAAGCTTGGTGGTCAAACACGCTTGAGAATTCAGACCCTGGGACTTTGACCTTGTTGACAGCAACCTCGGCTCTTTGCAAGACTGATGGTAACAACATTCACCGTATCACCACTTCACAACATTATGGCACCAGCGGACATTCTGGGGATTTGGACCACATGACCCTGGTCTGGAAGACAGCAACCTGGTCTTTTTTGCGCGGTACTGCCACTGGTGATGAACGCTAACACACCAAATTTAGCAGCAAAGAGTTTAGTAGTTCCAAAGATGGAGGATAGACCATTGACTGAGGACTGACTGTAACCATGGCTTGGAAGGCAGCAGTCCAGACTTGTGGTAAAACTGCACCACCACCACACCTTGCTTGGCTACAAACGGTTTGTCAGTTTCAACATTTTGGAGCAGTCATTTACTGATTTTTTTTTCTTTCTTTTTTTCTTTTCTTTTTTCTTTTTCTTTTTCTTTGAGAGGATTTGGACCATCAGTGTGCTCTGGACATTGAAGACAGCAGCCTACACTCTTCCCATGACATTCCGGCCCATGATGGTACAACATCATAGCCAGTTTGGGTGCAAATACTCGGGCTTGTGGAGGACAAAAGCAAACCCTGGAGAGGCTGACACAGGCACAAGTTGATTCTGGCATACCCTCAACCCCAAGCCCCGAACAGTCACAGGTGTGGTGGTACAATCATACAAAACATCACGAAGCCTTACCCTCTGCAGGCAAATGCTCCTTCACTTAGTTGTAGCAACGGTAATACAGTTAAACAACTTATCCTTTCACCAGTGATGCTGACTGGCAAACATGCATGCATGTGTTATACAATTTCTCCTTTCACCAATGATGCTGACCTGCAAACATACATGCATGTTCATGTTTTCACCGTTGTCACCACTGATGTAGACAAGCAGATACGCATCTCTGTCCACATGTAAATTCTACTGGCTGCAAGTACCAATGATGTTGACCCCATGCAAGGTGGAGAGGCATCATGCTCCCCGCAGTACTCACTTTGCAGCAATAAAATGCTCGCATATGGAACGGAACAAAAATACTGATTTAACCCCTTCACTGCCATGATGTCATTTCAAAATGACCAATAAAAGCATGAAACTTGAAACCCTTTTTGTCTTCTTTTTTCGCACTGGCATGTGAAAGGATATTCATCAAAATGCATAACTCTGAAAATATATGTTACAGGACCGAAATATATTCTGTTTGCAGGCGCGTCCATGCATCTTTCAGCCTGGAAATTGTACAGGCTGCGGCAGTGAAAGGGTTAAAAAAAACACTTTGTATTACGAGGGATATAAAATTTCAAAAAGCATGGGTTTTACAATTCCAAAGCAAAAACAAAAAAAAGCAAGGCTGCTCAAACTGGGCTCCCCTCCATACAAAATGTACATGCTATTTTCATAAAGCCTGACCAAATCCTGTCAGTATCAACAGAGAGGGTTAGTACACCGGTGGTGGTGGTAATGGTAGTGGTTACGGAACTGTTTTCTCTTGTGACGTCAGCGATTTGTGTGCGGATTAGAGGTCACAGGTTACGAGGATGGTTTACAATATGGCTCCGAGTTTTCGTCTACTGCAGCATTCTTATCACAGTAGATTCATAGGGGCCATTTCCACTTTACTTTGCTACGTAAACATTAAACGTTTCTTTGTAGATTAGCATCAAATGCTTGCATAAAATTGTAATTTGGGTTGCTTTTGTTGATTTTATTGCTGGTTTAGCTTTATGATGCAACCCTATCGATTTCATCTGAAATCAAAACGGTGGACCGTAGTGGTGCAACTCACTGAAGTAACCAGCTGCTGCAGAGTGGGTGTTTGTTGTCAGTTTTATGAGGATAACAACTACCTGACCAGTGATGCAGCAATAGACTAATTTGAAAAGTTTGTCACTGGATGAACCTTCCCAAATTACTCTTCTGTGTGAAGGGGCAGGTGTTTAGATAGCAATCTGTGCCACTTCGGCTACGTTACGTTTGAGGCACACGCACAAGCATAGGTAGAGTAGGGTTGCGCAGCTACCACCACGACCCGTGTACTATCCCTCTCTAATTAACTAACTTTAGGGGAGGAAGACAAGAAATTGTACTTTTATTTCACTCATTGTCATATACAAAAAATCACATATTGTTGGTATTGTGGAAAAACTATACACCATAGTTATCAAAACTGACCTGGATTATGACTGCTGTCTGCAAAGTCACCATTGATAACTGTTTCTGACACCTTTTCCATTGTGGCAATGATAGACAACAAGTAAAATTCCTTCACCTAAATGTAGCCCAATGCTGGGATTGTGGAATGTTGTTAAAGGCTGAGATTTATTTTACAAGCACTGCAAGTTGTAGTGAAGGGAAAATACATCTTTCTATTCAGTCTCTTCTCCCCCCACCCCCATTATTTTCTCCCTCTAAAACATTCAGTTTTCTGTACTTAAAAAGTAGACTGCTTTGCCAACAAGTAGCAAACAAAATAATATGAACAAAAGAAGTATTCAATACATTAAAAAAATCAAACACAAAATGGTTAGCATATACTCACGAAAAGCTTTAAACTGTTCAAATGGTACACATGCAAAGCAAAACACAGCTAATAAAAAGCACAGACTAAACCTGCAATCGATAATCCTCCTCCACCCCCACCCCCTCCCACCTAAAGGAAGAACTGTGCTTTTTGAAACATGTTTTTATGCAATGAAAACATATCTATCTACATTCTTCTGCAAACACAACCAGTTTTTCAGTATACCCGTTGACTGAATGGTGGAACACAGCGTGCACCATGGCCACAGTTGTGTGAGGCAGGTTACGATGCTTGGCGGTGTCTTGTGCATCCAATCCCATCCTTCTACTTGTCACTCACCAAAGGACTCTTTCTTCTTCCCTTTTTTTGCCCCTTCTAAAGTCAGCATAAACATGACCTTTCAAAACAATATTTTTGATCATCAGCTTTCATTTTGTGCTCTTCTAACTGTTGGTCAAAACGTGTCTTGAAGAAGTTAGTTCCTTTAAATTTAGCAACAACAGCAAAAGAAAAGCTGATCTGAATGAAACATAACGATCACAGATGATAAAAACAGGTAGTCCACAGTGCAAAATTATTTCCACCCCGTATCAAGAACTGACAAAAAACTTGTCCTGAATGACATAATTCATTTTCACAGTGTTTAGCTCAGCCCAGCTATTGCGCGGTTCAGGCGGGGTTGTTAACTCCCTTAACTTTTACCCAACATCGCTTAAGTCCCTTGGCCACTTTTACTTCCAGTGCGTACTTTCTTCACAATGGAAGGCGGTGACAGTGAATTCATTTCTGAAGGCCTGTAGTCAGAATGTGTCTGGCAACAAGCAATAACTTGTTGCCCATGTTAAGGGATGCCAAAAATGCATTTTTTTCCATGAACTCACAAGTTTCTGGTCAGCCAAAAAACAACGCAAAGACACTTTTTTTCCATCCTCCATCACCTTTGCCCTGTAATTTTTGCAAACACAACAGTAGTGGCATTTGTAATGCTTCAGAATTGCGTGTTGGCAGTGCTTGATACATGCAGAGACTGAGTAAGAACAAGAGGTGGGCCACCCAAGATGGACTTTAGCAGGCAAGTGTTGCAAGTTTTGAAGATGTTCTGACACTATTCACCACATTTTGCAAATGTTCTGACACTATTCAGCAAGTTTTGCAGATGTTCTGACACTATTCACCAAGTTTTGCAATGCTATGACACTATTCACCAAGTTTTGCAGATGCACTGACTATTCACCAAGTTTTGCAGATGTACTGACACTGTTCACCAAGTTTTGCAGGTGTACTGGCTGACATTATTTACCAAGTTTTGCAGATGTACTGACACTATTCATCAAGTTTTTGCAGAAGTACTGACACTATTCACCAAGCGTTCCCTAAGAGCCCGCCCTGAAATATCTCTGGAGTCAAATTCTATCCCAGTTCTACAAAAGTCCCTCAGATGAGACAACAGACTGAAGTCCCCTGTGTGAATATGCATTCCAAAGAAAATCACATGCACTTGTTAAAGATCCTGTAGTCCATGTCAGAGTTGGGTGGATTATGGAAACAATGCAATAACTGCATGCACCAACATCTGAACACAGTGAGAGTGCTGGAGAACGGAGAACAGTGCCCTATATAAAGCGACCAAGCAAGTGCTCCACCCTGGAAGGTTGTTTGCTGCAGTTAAAGATGTTGAACGCTAGTGATCGTCAGTAGGGCTATTGAGCATACCTCTCTCTTTCAACATTTTCAAACCAAAGGCAACAGGTTTACCTGTCACACTAAAACATGGAGCAAAGACTGAGACACATAACTTAACATACCAAGCCACACACACACACACACAAAAAAAAAAATCTTCCAAAAATCTGCCTTTCTTTTTTTAAGCACCAGACTTTCTTTCTTTCTCATCCCTCCCCTCCCCACGGTCATTAATATAATTTTCCTTTTCTCCTGACAGATTATCCCACCTGACCTTACAATGTAAGCTCATAAAAATACGTCTTGATGAGCTGAGCCCATAAACTTTTGTGTACGGAATTTTAAAAAAGAACACTCCCAAATTCTCTTCTTCTTTTTTTCTCCTTTTTTTTTTTTTTTAAAGCTGTTAAAACTTGTTGACCTGTACATAAAAAAAATTACGGTCTGAATATTTTTCCTCTTCTAAAAAACCGCATCTGTGCCATTAAACACACGAATATAACCTTGCATTTGTCCTTCGCAGCACATATCACATGCAATCCCTCCATTTTTTTGGAGCCACTATTCAATCAGAATTCATCGTGAACATTAGCCGCAAAGTTCATGACTTTACTGGAGATAAAAATGTCCTTGTGTTTCATGATCTCTTCCATGGACAGCATGCCATCACGGTTGTCATCTATGTACGAAATCAAGTTCTTGGCTTCCATCAATGCTTGAACCGGGTTGCGAGGATCAAGGTATTTCTGGAAGGAAAAATGGTAAAGAGCTGGTACATGGTGTGCGAAACCACATGCTGGCAAGGGAGCAGTCAGTCATTCTGTGCACATAAATCAGATACAACCTGACCCTACAACTCCAAGAGAAAGAGACGTCTTGCCACTGATGAGCGAGAAAAGCTGCATACAAAATCCCCAAAGCTAAATTATGATCCCACTTACGCGTACTGCTTTTCCACAGGTAGGTTTTGAAGGGAAGTGTATATAATACATCAGAATGAGCACAAAGAATCCCCCCAACTATACAGACCCAGACATGTTTACATGCTGCTTACATATATAGATATAATGTATGCAATTAACCAGTCTCAGCATGATTGCTTTATTTGATTAATTATTCAATTAACTGTGTATGTGTGTGTGTGTGTGTGTGTGTGTGTGTGTGTGTTTAGCTAGTTTTACAAGTAAACATATAATTTTAAATGGTGTCTTAGTTGTTAATACTTGATAATGTGAACTGATCTGATCAAATGGTATTGCTTGCATTGGGGTAGCAGCAGACCTGTGTGTTTAGTGTGAATGGTGCCTGTTTACACGAGTGTTTAGCGCAAGTAGTGCCTGTTTACTTGTGTGTTTAGTGTGGGTAGTGCCTGTCTACCTGTATTTTTTGGTGTGTGCAGTGCCTGTTTACCTCTGTTTAGTGTGAATAGTGCCTGTTTATGTGTTTAGTGTAAATAGTGCCGGTTTACCTGTGTGTTTGATGTGAGTTCTGCCTGTTTACCTGCGTGTTTAGTGTGAGTAGTGGCTGTTTACCTGTGTGTTTAGTGCGAGTAGTGCCTCTTTACCCAAATGTTTATAATTTCATCTATTCCAATTCTCCTTGTTTCAAACCTTTGTCGTTGTTGTTTTAATGTTTTTTTTTCTTCTTCTTCTCTATTTTTGTATAATTTATTCTTACTCATTATGTATAGTTTATTATCATTATTCTAAACTTGATATGTTGTAATTGAACAAAATAATGTTGTGGTTGTTTTTTTGGATAGAATATATTCCCATCACCCCCTTGCCTTCTAACACACAGAGCGACATGCACTTAAAAGTGAAGAGACAAATTTAAAGAGAGATGACCTTCAACTCCTCCCGGGTGACCTTGCCATTGTGATCAGTATCCATGGAGTTATGGAATTCCTCTTGTCTTTCTTTCTGCCAAGTCTTGTCCATAGCCTGGAACTCCTCCCCCTCCACCTCCCCGGGGGGCAGCGCCGTGAACTCCTCCTCCGTGATGACCCCATCGCCATTGGTGTCTGGTCAACAAAGAAGCAGGTGCATGCAGCACATGGGGGCAACTGTTGCCTATCGTCACTTCAACAGTTCACTCCTGTTTTATAACAATAAATGGCAACTTTTGAGTATCGTCACTTCAACTGCACACTCCCCTCTTATCTCTCAGTATTGCTCGGCACGTATGAAGCACCACACACCCTCTGCTCCCTGAGCAAGAAGCTTTCAAAAATTCACAATTTGAAATCTTTGAATCTGAAATAATTTCAGAAAAAAAAGAAGAAAAATAATAATATATATATATATATATATATATGACTAAGTGCCAAAAGGTGTGCATGAAAAGAGGACACAGTAGGTTAGAAAAAAAGTATGAAATAAAGTAAAAAGAAGTAGGTTTTTAGAATGTTTACTATATTGGTAATCATCACTTCAAAGTGGAAGATAACGACTTTATTAGTTTTTGAGAAAACGAGCTTTAAAAGATGAAAAGTGTATTATGTCGGATGTCAGGGATTGCGACACAAAAGTGCTACTGTATGGCTGGTATATTATTATTTTTATTCCCAACCACTTTAAACAGATTAAGGATGTCCTCATAAGTATTTTCAAATAAATTTATTGCAGCCTGATTCTTACAAAAATTTTTGACATGTACTGTTTGTCGCAATACCTGACATCTGACATAATTAATTATTTTACCTTTTCTTCTGACAACAAAAAACAAAAAGTTCATCCATTCTGCCATTCAGACATTCTAGCTAGGTAACAGACACACTGGAAAGTCAGTTTTGAGGAATTTGTTTCTTTTCTTGACATAGCACAAAAAACTACACAAGTGTCGAACATCAGCATTACAGCAAAGTATGACAATGTCATAAATGTGACTTGACAGTGCAATAATTATTGAAGATTCTACATTTCTCTTCAACTACAAATGTAAAAACATATATTTAAACACAGTGCTACATTCAACTTATGATTGTTGGCTTTGTTTTACTGCAGAATCATAAAATGTCGAACATCAGCTTGCGACATTTATAAGACTTGACAGTACAACATTAAACTTTCTCTTCAGCTATAAAAATACACATAATGTATAAAGTAGTATGTACTTAGATCCAGAGTACTGCATGCAACTTCCTTTTTGATAGGCATTACATACAATTGGCTTGTAATTATAGCATTGTAACCCTGTTGAGCACTTCCGACTGGCTATCTCATACTTCAGTCAAAACAACAACATTTAACAGAAGTTAAAACACCATACCACCTCCTACAGTATAAAAAGAAACTGTACCTTGAATGTTTCAAGAGAAAGCACACCAAACAGCACAGCACTAAGAAAAACTCTTACAAACATGAAACAACATTGAATTTTGTGTATGTCACATCTCCAACTAGGTCAATCCAGCTGCTTCCCGGGGGGAAAAACCCTGACTGGCACCCTAGCCATCATCAACACTACTTACTTGGGGGCATGGCCTACTCCAAAGGTACTGATTTTGGAAGACGTGAACAAAAAGTCTCAAGGGTGGCACAGCAGCCACATCCTCAGTGAGGTCATTCCAATCCTTGATTGCGTTGGGAAAAAGAATTTCCTGTAGTCAGACACTTGACAGGAGGGCACTGGGTATAACAGGGAATGGGAATGATGGGCTCCTGTGATACTGGGATAGTCACCTGTTATTCACTTGGTGTCAGTGGCTATGGAGCCATGGTGATGGTGGAAGTTATAAAAGTTCACCAGTCTTGCTTTCCTGCACCTATGTTGGAGATATGGTCAGCCTAGTCAGCCAGTCAGCATGTTGTTGACACTGATATCCTGCAGCTCTCTGTGGTGTCCACCATGCCCCTTTTTGCTGTACAGACTCTAGGCGGTTGATCAGGTTGTTTGGGTGCCAGATAGAGCTTGCATATTCCAGGACTGGTGTGACAACTGCCTTGTAGGCCTTGCTTTTTATTAAAGAGGTGCTGATCTTCAGGGTTCTTCCCAGAACCCAGGGTCCTGCTTGCTTTGTTGGTGATGTTGATGTGTCTCCCAGGTGGCGTCGAGGTCAGTGTGACACCCAAGAATGAGTACTGTTGACCTACTTGAGTACCCTGGCCAGCAGAGCATGGTAGTGTTTCCTCTTGCTTTTAGTAACACTTAGGATGTCCATCTGTCCGGTAGAAGCACATGTTCCATCTGCTTTCTATTACCCATACAGAAATTGTTTAGATCATTTTGGAGTATTGCTTGATCTTCAGCTGTGGAGATGGGGCACTGACAGATGGGTCATCTTCAAACGATCTCAGTCTGGGGTAGGCTGTTGTGGCAGCTAGGTCACTGATGTATAGGACAAACAATTCTGGGCCAAGAACACTGCCTCTGAGTCCCATGGGACAAAGTTCGACTTCATACCATCAACATGACAGCTTGTTGATCTCTCAGGAAGCTCTTGATCCATGTGTTTGTTCTACCGGTGATCCCATAATGGGACAACTTGTGAAGCAGGCCACAGGTCTACCAGTTTCCCTGCCTGAAAGTCATGCGCGAGTTCACTGATTTTAGTGATTAGGCCAAGGAGTTGGGTTTCACATTCAGAGCAACCACATCTGAAGCCATGTTGTTCAGGAGCTATGATGATGTTGTCTTAGTGCATGATGCTACTGATGACAATATGCGAGGATCTTGCACTAGTTGCAGAGACATTTTGAAGGAAATTGTCGAACTTTTTGAATGGTAGCATTCTTAAAGACAGGTGTGATAAGTGTGGTTCTCCAATTTCAGGCACAGTGCTGCTACTGAATGAGGAGTTGATGATCAAGGTCATACTCATAGCAGGGGCAATATTTCTACTCCTGGTCATGTCAGCAGTTATTGGTCTGAAATAATAAGACAATAACAACCACCATGAGAAACATCATCAACAAAAAAATTCCTATCCACAAACATAATGTATCCATAAAATACAATGAATAATTCAATAAAATTAAAAGTATCAAACCTAAACTAAAACCAAACAAGCAAAATTAAAAGTCTAGGAGTACTTACTAAACCATCAGTAAATGACTCTTAGTAGCCTTACAAAACTTAAACAAAAAGGTGTCAAATGTCATCAGCACCCTTTTGGGGTAACCCTGACGTCCGACCCACTTAATCCTCGTAATTTTTAAATTTTTTTTTAATGTTATTACTGGGGCCCCGATTTCACAGGTCGATCTTGTCAAACGAAGCGCTATGCAATGTTGGGATGGCAACTGTCATATTTCACAAATGTCTGCACTGTGCAACTGGAAGTTAGTTTTACGCCACATGGTGATCGGACGTCCAAATTACAGCAAGAGCTCATGCTGCAATATAATTCTTCATTGCGATACTAGCACAACGTCAGCCACCGCAAATCTCCCCCTTTGCTTAAAAACGACACTTCGTCCTAATGCGCTCTAACCTGAACACAAAAGATCATCTAAATAACTATTAACTAGCTGATTTAATAAAAAAACGGTGTAAAATTGTGATCGGACGTCAAGAATGGTGGACGTCACCCTCACAACAATAATTGCGACGTACCTTTCAATGTTCGCAGCAGAAGATTCCTTCGACGCCATTCAAATCAAATGTGACCGGGAAGTGTCACGTGGTACCTTCGTGTTTGTTGACAAGTGTAAACCTATAATGTTTTGTTTTTTGCTCACAACTTGTTAGATAGTCGGACGTCATATCTTACGACAATATTTGAGGAGCGGCAAATTTGTTAATGTAACAAAAGTTGTTTGGTTAGATCTTTTCAAAGCTGCTGAGTGATTGAGCGCGAGTCTGATGTGCATATGACGTCACTTCCGCTCATGTCAAGGGTCACAGTTGTTTTCAGTCTGTTGTCGAAAGTTCGCGTTTCGTATTACGACACAGATGACGTCCGATCAAATAAAGTTCGATATGCTTTTTGCAAAAGCATAATTTGTTGGAAGTTTTTCTGATGCATGGATCTTGTAAAACGATCTTTCGCGAACATAACAGATGGGATAAATATAACTTTTCCTTGTTTTCTTTAACCAAACCACGCCGACAGAGACGGGCTCTGTGCCTCTGTCCGCTTTTCGTGGTTGAATTTCAGCAGTAAAATCACACTTTAACGGACATATTTCCCAAACCGCTTCAAAATTTCTGCTGCTATTATTTCAGCTATATCCTCGTTCATTTTCACACACATTCAACCCACACTAATGACAAAATATTTGTTTAAACATCTTTTATTCTCAGCACAACCAAGTCACCCATTGCAGACCCACCTTTTGGCACTTAGTCATATATATAAAAAGGCCAGCATGTGTGGCAAAAGTGTAAATACAAGCCATCTTTTTTCTATTATACTGTTTGTCTTACTTTTATAGTCTTATTGTGCTCCAAAGCAAGGGAATTATCTCCCTTCTGACATCCATCGCATTCAATCCTCCCATGCCTTCAAAACTGCATTAAAAATTCACCTCTGCAAACAAAAACCACAAGAAGAGATTTCAAACTTTGTCTGCCCTCCTACCCCTCCTTCCCCATTATATTCCTTCCGTACACATGTGTGTGTGTGTGTGTGTGTGTGTGTGTGTGTGTGTGTGTGTTTGTGTGTGTGCACGCGTGCGCGCTCACATGCACATTTGTGTTTGTATATGCATGCGTGCATGCATGCAGGCAATACAATATATCATTTTTGACGTTTTATGTATACATTTTTGTAGATCTCGTGATTTGTGAAGCACGGAGTATTCACCCTTGTCGGTGAGATACAGCACTATAAAAATGGCCATCATTATGACTCTTCATGTGAGCCGGTTTGGACTAGTTGTAAGGCATTAGGTTGGTGTGCAGAAGGGCCTTGGTTTGATTCCGCTTCGGTTCTCTTTTCTCTTAAAAAAGATTGATTTGTGGATACTGTCTTGTGATTTTGTTCCTCACAATTAACCAAACATTAAAACGGTTCTCATCACTGCCCCTCTTGATGCAGGGGCCATTTTGGTGGTGACAGTGTAGCGATAGGTATATAATCTCCCTCTTCCCCCCACCTCCATACTCCCTTCCCCCCTTCTCTGTGTCCCTAATAAGCCTTATGGTTTCTGCCGCTGTTAAACACCATGTTTACTTACTTACTTACTCTTCACTGTTAAAGAGCCCAGAATGCACCATGAAGAGCTCAGACTCCAAGGAAAATTGTATGTCTTTAAACATCCTTCAGCAGAACACCAAAATAAAACATCTCCCTCAAAAACCAATGTCACCGGTGTTATACGCTAAGTGACACTGACCAACCAAGTCTAATGCTGAGTGACACTGACCAGCCAATTCTAATGCTGAATGATACTGACCAACCAATTCCAATCACCAACGCCGAGTGACACTGACCAACCAGTTCTAATGTTTAGTGACATTGATCAACCAAGCCTAATGCTGAGTGACACCTACCAACCAGTTCTAATGCTTAGTGACACTGACCAACCAAGTCTAATGCTGAGTGACACCGACCAACCAAGTCTAATGCTGAGTGACATCTACCAACCAGTTCTAATGCGTAGTGACACTGACCAACCAAGTCTAATGCTGAGTGACACCTACCAACCAGTTCTAATGCTGAGTGACACTGACCAGCCAATACTACTGCTGAGTGACACTGACAAACCAATTCTACTGCTGAGTGGCACTGACCAATACTGCTTACAACACTGAATCAGAGTGATGATGACCTATACCACTCTTAATGTGGAGAGACACTTACCCAGAGCGGCCAACCCTTCACTCGACTTTAGTGTAGCAAAATCAGATTTTAAGCACAGTAAAATAGATTTTGAGCATAGCGATGATAGCGTATATATATATATATATATGGTCCTCCTTCGCAATTTGCTTTTGCGGAAATGTGTGCCAGAACAGATATCATGATTGGCTGCACAGAGAGCGATGTTCTGCACTAGAAAGAAATTTGTGAAAAATGTCTCCACTCGAATTATGTCTAAATGCTGTGAAGACAGCGTCTCACAACCCATAATGGGAAATCTTCAGCGTACTTCCTATCGCTTTTCCTTTGTTGATGAGACGCTTTGAGTTGACGCGTTGTTCGACGTCGTACATTTCGCCATGGGCGACAGAAAAGTCCCAAGAACTGAAGAAACGGGCTCTGCACTGATCGTACAACACACAGAAATTATTCTGTATAATACTCTTCCCGGAAATTTTGGCGTGCAGTTTTTTGACGAGATTCATCACCCAGGAGCTCGCTTTCAGCTTCTCGCTTCAGCATGGTGATTTGAAATGATTGAAAAAGGAAGTCATCTTGCCAGGAAGTGACGCATAAGAGCGGGAATTGAACCGAACGTTAGGATTGGTCAGCTGGTTAGAACGCGAACACCTCAGACACAAAAAAGGCACACATGCAACCGGTTGCTGGCAAATCTGATGCCCACGTGCATGCATGGGATCAAAAATAAACAATTCTTGTTTTTCTGAGGGAGAGCATAGTGATATGATCCTGAGCCTAGTGCAGTGCCCTTGGGCGTAGCAAACTACAGCCAAAACATAGTGGTTGGCAGCTCTGCTTACCTATACCAATCTTAATGCTGAGTGACACTGACCTATACCACTCTTAATGCTGAGTGACACTGACCTATACCACTCATAATGCTGAGTGACACACACCTATACCACTCTTAATGCTGAGTGACACTGACCTATACCACTCTTAATGCTGAGTGACACTGACCTATACCACTCGTAATGCTGAGTGACACAAACCTATACCACTCTTAATGCTGAGTGACACTGACCTATACCACTCATAATGCTGAGTGACACAACCTATACCACTCTTAATGCTGAGTGACACTGACCTATACCACTCATAATGCTGAGTGACACTGACCTATACCACTCTTAATGCTGAGTGCACACTATGCCAACTCGTAATGCTAGGCACTGACCTATACCACTCTTAATGCTGAGTGACACTGACCTATACCACTCTTAATGCTGAGTGACACTGACCTATACCACTCATAATGCTGAGTGACACTGACCTATACCACTCTTAAGCTGAGTGACACTACCTATACCACTCTTAATGCTGAGTGACACTGACCTATACCACTCTTAATGCTGAGTGACACTGACCTATACCACTCTTAATGCTGAGTGACACTGACCTATACCACTCTTAATGCTGAGTGACACTGACCTATACCACTCTTAATGCTGAGTGACACTCACCTATACCACTCATAATGCTGAGTGACACTCACCTATACCACTCATAATGCTGGGTGACACTCACCTATACCACTCATAATGCTGGGTGACACTCACCTATACCACTCATAATGCTGGGTGACACTCACCTATACCACTCATAACGCTGGGTGACACTCACCTATACCACTCATAACGCTGGGTGACACTCACCTATACCACTCATAATGCTGGGTGACACTCACCTATACCACTCATAACGCTGGGTGACACTCACCTATACCACTCATAATGCTGGGTGACACTCACCTATACCACTCATAACGCTGGGTGACACTCACCTATACCACTCATAACGCTGGTGACACTCACCTATACCACTCATAATGCTGGGTGACACTCACCTATACCACTCATAATGCTGGGTGACACTCACCTATACCACTCATAATGCTGGGTGACACTCACCTATACCACTCATAACGCTGGGTGACACTCACCTATACCACTCATAATGCTGGGTGACACTCACCTATACCACTCATAATGCTGAGTGACACTCACCTATACCACTCATAAGCTGGGTGACACTCACCTTACCACTCATGCTGGGTGACACTCACCTATACCACTCATAACACTGGGTGACACTCACCTGTACCACTCATAATGCTGGGTGACACTCACCTATACCACTCATAATGCTGACGACCATGTTGTTCAGAGTTTTTTCACTCTGTTCAGGATGCCTGAAGGACATGAACTCCTCACGCGTCAGCGCATTGTCCATTGGTTCTGCATCCGCATCAGTCCACCGGAACTTATAACGAATCAGTTCCTCCTTGGCTGAAATGTGAATTGTACAAGATCTGACTACAAAAGGAGTAGTATTTAGCAAAACTTCTGTGGTTAGGGTGAGGGTTAGGCAACATTCAGTGGACATACTGTATGTAGTCAAATTCTGGTGATTGCCATTCCGCTGAATCTCATTAATACGTTATCAAGACACCAACAATCCACAAAACTTGGCACCCTGGGATAATTCCATTGTAACAACCTTACAAATGCTGGCACTCGTTCTTCGTTCACAAATCCAGGTTTAACTTTAAGGCCAAGATGTCCAGCTTTACTTGGGCTCCAAGTCTAAACCATGATTATAGTCTAAATATAAAATAGAACTAAACAATCCACATTACCACACAGAAAGAACACGGGCTAAGAATTTTATTTGTCTTCAATCTGGTATTAAGAGTCTTCAACCAGTAATTAAATCTAAAGAGATACCTGTAACTGAGTATATCAGCCACCACATGAGTCAAAAGACAGACTATGCTTAACAATTAATAAACGCAATCTTAATCATTAAATCAATAAACTCAGTTGTATCACTTTCCATTCCAAAATAGTTAACTCTGCTAAGAAGCGTATCTCCTGCCATTTCACCCTTCCTTCTTGCGCCATTACTGAGTACTTTATAAAATATACAAGACTGCTGCAATCTGTGAAGTTAACAAGTCAATAACTTGAGTAAGATGTATAAATTGTGTAAAATGAGTCATTAAAGCAGACTCACAGTCAGGGTCCAGCTGAATCTGATCATAATCAACAACGTGTCTTGTTGCTATGTCTTGTTTGTAGCCTTTGGCCAGCAGAAAGTGCACGTAGTATTCCTTCCAGTGAACTTTGCCTGCAACAAACGGTGCAAGCTTTACACACTTGTCCTTGTCACTGCCTCTATTTGCAACAATACAGCATCTGGTTCACACCCACAGAACCACATAATCATACATGGATGGTGGGCAAAAGGCAGCCTCTCTTCAGCCTCCTCTGAAGCTTAAGTCCATGTTACTTGTTAGCACTCAAACTGTAACAACTTAACTCTTTTAGTACTATAGTATCACTGACATTGAGATATTGTCCAAACTCAAACAACTTAACTCTTTTAATAGTAATACTATCAGTATCACCGACACGGAAATATTGTCCAAGCTCAAACTCTAACAACTTAGCTCTTTTAGTACTGACACAGAAATATTGTCCAAACATGGGAACATTCACAAAGCAATCATACTTAAGACAAAATATGTCTGCATGATATGTCTGCATGACAATAGTTGTTTTGATGGTGTTTGCTATAATATATATTACAATATGCCTTGTTGTTGAGTAGCTGATGTTTACAACAGTTTCTCTTTTGATTTTAAAATGCAATGGATAATATACATGTGTGTGAGAGTGTGCGTGCCAGCATGAAATGATGAATAAACATATATGACAGCACCACTGGCACTGAAATGTATGACAACACCGTTGAATTGCAAGGTTACTTAAGTATGCGCTGTTTTATGTATACATGTGCATTTACAGCAGTTGTTCTTTTGGTCTAAAAAATGTGATGTGTCATGTTTGTTTATTGGTAAGCTGATAGTAGAATTTCACATGTATTTTAATTTTTATTCAGGTCTAAAATTAAAATAAATAAAAAGAGGATATTATTATTAACTCTCTTCTGTCTGTGTCATACTTCCAAAGTAACAGTAACACCATATCAGGAAGAATCTGATTACAAGACTAATTATTTAGTGCACTGATGCATGTACCATTATTGTCAGGGTCCAGGTGTTTAAAGATCTCCTCATTTTCTTGAGTTGCTTCTGCAAAGTGTTCCTCCATCTTGTTCATAACCCAGCCCTCCAGCTCAGCAACACTCAGCTTACCGTCCTGGTCACCGTCCACCCTGAAACATCACCATCAAAACAACTGAACATGTTTGCCATTCAGTCATCCACTCTAAAACTGAGCTTGCTTTTTCTTCTTGTCTGCTTTCTAAAATTTTAACTTATTTAAGGGTGAGAAGGGAGATGCTATTTCTTCGTGGTGTCTAAGCTGTAGTGTTTGAAGAATTAGCACTTGCCGACTTGGATTGATTCTAAAGTTGCAGTGTTAGAAGGGTTGCGTTTTAATATTCTGTTTTCTTTGGCTGCATGTCCAAACAGACATATATTGACACCAGCAAGTACTCTGTATTGGATAAATGTAACATTGACACAGTGCTCATGGCTGTATCAGTGTATGTTAGACCATTTGAAGTTGTTGAAGTGTGCAAATACTGAATAGTCACTAGACTTGTATTTTCTATCACTGAGCTGTACTCCAAAATAAATTATTTCTTGTTCATATGCTTCATTCCAATGTTTCTGTGTTTGAGACAATTTGTCAACTGTTTGTTCTACCAGCTGTTTATTTTATTTTTATTTGTTAATGTTATTTGCAGACATTGTGATTGTATAACAGTTAACAATAACACAGTGAAACCTAAAGCAAAATTTATCCATTTTCACTGTTATGAATTTTTCAGTTGGCAAGTAATAAAATCACAAAAAGCACTGAAGCTAAAAGCTAATACAAAAGATTTATCTGTATTATTATGACATCCACTGTGTCCATTGATTTGGACATTATGTTCATCCCAAGCTAACCTGCTCCCATTTTTTGGTTGCCATACACTGATACAGCTTACAAAACTTTTTATGACTGAAATGTTTACTTCAAATATACCTCTTGCCATAAGAATGAGAAATGAGGGTACTCTCAGAAGTTCAAGAAATAGTAAACAATACATACTTATACACAATGTCTTTCAGTTTTGATTCTGCCTCCTCATAGCGGTCATTTTCAAATTCCTCATGGTTGCCTAGAAACATTTCCTTGTGGAAATCTTTGTTGATGTGACCATCTTGTTCCATTTTAACTGCATCCATGTGGTCAACTGGTCGCAATTTATCCACAGGTAATTTTTTAACTCCATCAGGTATTTTGACAAACTTTAGGTCATGGTCATCACCATCACCATCATTTGCATTGTCATCATCTCCATCACCCCCTCCAATGACTGGAACCCCTTGGTCATCGTCACTTTCATGAACTTTCTTTTTTTCGTCCAGATCTTCAGCTTTGTCCATCATAGGATCTCCTAATAAATCATCATCACGACGATCACCTGCATCGGGTTCTGCGGGTTTTCCATTTTTGAACGGTAAGCCCAATGCAAAATGCAGTGTTACACAAGTCAGAAGAATAAACTGAAGTCCAGACAAATTATTCATGGTCTGTTTGATGATTTTACTTCTTGCTGTGTAAAAAATCTGCAGGAGGTATACAGCTAGTTCTTACACCGTTTTGCTGAACACGCTTCAACTGGTTGCTTACAAGTAGTTTTGAGCTTCGGCGAGTCTTTCCAGTTTCCTGGAGTTACTGGATCTATTACTTCAGCACGCAAAAAAAGCAGCTATGCATTCATCGATCACTCATCCACAACAGCTGTTGTCTGCTCTAATTATACCTAATAAAGATTCCTAATCAAAGTAACAAACAAAAACCGTTAAGTTTGTTAGAAATGTTGCGCAGCTTCCACCTCTTTCAATGTTTTCGTTCACAGGATGGTTTTCGTGTTTTCAATGCAAAAGAATTCCACGTCATCCTGGAAATCAGAGTTGCTTCCCCTTAATTATTGGCCTTTTCGAAAAGAACACTAAAATAATGCATAATAATTCATCACAAAATCTACTCTGAGGCCAGCATGTAAATATGTTTATATGCTGAACCAGTTTCGAGATCAAAGGACTATGTGCGTCTGGTCTTGAATAAAAATTGGTTCTGTCTTATACTAACTGTACTTTTTTGTTTTGTCGTGTTTTGTTTTTGTTCAAGTTTTTCGTTTGTTTGTTACTGTTTCTGTTTAAATATTTACTGTCTTCCTGTAGGACAAAACTGTTCTGAGATGGCCGGTTCCGCCTTTAACAGAGCTGGTGAGTCTCAATTTGCATACCCGCTGTACGGCCAAAGAGTGTACAATATACAATCTGTCCACCGTTTCAGTCAGTGGTAATAATGATGATAATAATAATAAAAATAAAGTAATTAAAGTATTTGCACAGCTCAAAATTTTGTCCAGGGATAAGCTAAGCACATACACATTCACACGCACACTCAGGCTCCTGCACACCCCAGTATATTTTTTCATGTATTTTTCACGTATTTATCTATAAATGACTTTTTACCTGGATGTTTATTTGCTGTTGATGATGTTATATGACTGGAATGCTCGGAATGTATGGATGAGTGTACTTGACACCACAAAACATGTCTGTGCGACCGTGCGTGCCTGTGTGCGTGTGTGTGTCATGTGTGTGTGTGTGTGTGTGTGTGTGTGTGTGTGTGTGTGTTGTGTGTTGTGTGTGTGTGTGTGTGTGTTGTGTGTGTGTGTGTGTGTGTGTGTGTGTGTGTGTGTGTGTGTGTGTGGTGTGTGTGGGGGTGTGTGTGTGTGTGTGTGTGTCGTGTGTGTGTGTGTGTGTGTGTGTGTGTGTGTGTGTGTGTGTGCGTCGTGTGTGTGGTGTGTGTGTGTGTGTGTGTGTGTGTGTGTGTGTGTGTGTGTGTGTGTGTGTGTGTGTGTGTGTGTGTGTGTGTGTGTGTGTGTGTGTTGTGTGTGTGTGTGTGTGTGTGTGTGGTGTGTGTTGTGTGTGTGTGTGTGGTGTGTGTGTGTGTGTGTGTGTGTGTGTGTGTGTGTGTGTGTGTTTGTGCGCACCTACGCGCCCGAGAAAGCCCCTGTAGCTTCCCATCCATACAATGCGACACTGTTTATTCAGTCGAACGCAGACTGCGGTTCACCAGGCACTGAGTATTGGGCGGTTCAGTTGGGGTTGTTAACTCCCTTGACTTTTGCCCAGCATCGCTTAAGTCCCTTGGCTGCTTTTGCTTCCGGTGCGTATTTTCTTCACAAAGAAAGACGGTGACAGTGACTTTGCGAATTTTACAATGCCAACTTTAAAGGCATTTTTGGAGGCCCGTAGTCAGAATTTGTCTGGCAACAAGCAATAACTTGTTGATCGTGCTATAGGAAGCCCCAAAACGCATTTTAGCTTTCTACGAACTCGCGACTGATCCGCGGTCTTCTGGTCAGCCAAAAAACGACGCAAATACACTTTTTTTCCACCCTCCATCCCCTTACCCCTGTAATTTTTGCAACTGCAACAGTGGTGGCATTTGTACTGCTTCGTAATTCTAGGTTCAACTTCCATTGTTATACACAGCGTGAAACAACGCCTACTCAGAAATCGGCCCGGAAGTGACGCCGGCTGCGACCTCTCGCGACTTCTTGCGCGAAACTGAGATTACAAAGGGCACTCACTCGTGCAAACCAGCTTCACTGAAGCAACATCAGGTTAATGCAGTCAAAGACAGCGTAAGCAGCGGGGTGCAAACTCCAAGCGGCACTGGTTTACGACATCCTTCCAAGGTGCCGGAAAGCGATGCTCGGAGTGTGCACCAGGTGCCGCAAACTCCAAGCAATGCTTTACGACATCCTTCCTTGGAGGACGGTGCCGGAAAGCGATGCTCGGAGTGTGCACCGGGTGTTGGCAGCGGATCATCCGGTTCCTTGGCTCTTTGCCGCGTCAGAGTAGAAAACGGCAGCTAGACGGGGATGCATCGACCCTGACACTGACTCCAAGCCTGTTTTCTGGTGCCCTTCCTCCAAGGAGGAAGAATGTCAGTTGTAAAGCAGTGCTTGGCCGAGCTGGGCTCCAAGTCGGTGTGTGTGTGTGTGTGTGTGTGTGTGTGTGTGTGTGTGTGTGTGTGTGTGTGTGTGTGTGTGTGTGTGTGTGTGTGTGTGTGTGTGTGTGTTTAGTGTGTGTGTGTGTGTGTGTGTGTGTGTGTGTGTGTGTGTGTGTGTGTGTTTCCGTATATTACCTCATGCAAATTGTTTTGGTAGGTGCTCTACATGTGTATAGAATATTGTATTTAGGTTATTATGTATCGTGTGAGCCTCGCTGAGGGCGTCCGATGAGCGCGTGATAAATGTACATTATTATTATTATAAGTTTAGGGTTATTTTGAGAGAACGTTTGTTGTTGTTGTCGTTATTTGTTGTTGTTGTTGTTTTTCTTCTTCTTCTTTTTTATTTTATTTTTTATTTTTGAGTGAGAGATTGTTGTTTCTTCTTCTTTTTCTTCTTTTTTTTTTTTTTTTTTTGTTTTTTTTTGAAAGCGGTTTTGTTGTTATTTGTTGTTTTTGTTTTTGTTGTTGTTGTTCTTCTTTTTTTCTTCTTTTCCTTCTTCTTCTTCTTCTTTCTTTTCTCTTCTTCTTTGCTTCTTCTCTAGTTCTTCTTTTTTTTTATTGTTGTTCTTCTTGTTCAGATTTTATTGACACAAGAGAGAGCCATTATACACCTCAGTCACTACGTGTGTTATTTAAAGAAATTTCAGTGGAAAACATTTTTAACTATTAGAGTGCAATACATATTTTTGGAAGAATTTAAATTTTCAGTATATATATATATATATATATATATATATATATATATATATATATATATATATATTATATATATATATATTATATATACCATTTTAGCGCGTACACATTTTTAACATTTACTGTGTGATAACAGAATATGTCTCGCCCTGATATAACCGTAATGGTTGACTGGGCGTTACTTACTGGTTTCTTTGTTTGTTTTGTGCTGTTCTCGTTGTTGCTTTGAGGAGGAACTAGTTCTCAGCTTGAAACACACGTTTCATCCAACACGCCAATCTAAACAAAACTTAAGGGTGTTGTGTTTGTTGTGATGTCTTCCGAGCGCTGATCATTTCCCTTGTGTGGTGATTCTAAAGAAAACCTTAACGTAAAAAATAAAAAAATGAAAAAAAAAGGCGCTGATCATTTCCCTTGTGTGGTGATTCTAAAGAAAACCTTAAGGGTTTTGCTCAGTAAAAAAAAAAAAAAAAAGGCACTACCGCCCCGCCGGCTCATTTTAATTTTTATTCCGAATTTAGACTAACTGGTTTGGTGAGATGTATATGACGATTAGCAGGATCGGATGTAGGTTAGTCGACAACTGACAGAGGGCCGTTGCAGGCCACGGCCAGCCTGACGTCTACTACCGCGTTGTATTTCACTGAGTAGTGTCAGTTTAGCTCGTGTGACGTCAACACTCATCACTGGAATGGATGCGCCACGATCAGCGTGGGCCTAATCCGGGACGCCATGTTGTTGTTTTCGTGCTTGTTTTTCCTCTCTCTCTCTCTCTCTCTCTCTCTCTCTCTCTCTCTCTCTCTCTCTCTCTCTCTAGTTCGAGTTCGAGTTCTCTCGCTCTCTCAAAGTATTTTCACTGATTTTGCTGTTCCTATATGTTTATTACTATTAATAGGGGTAGTGTTATATTTTATTTGTTTGTATATTGTTTATCATGTTTAAATATTAATCGAGTTTGTAAAGTTTTTTCTTTTTTCTTCATATAATTGTTTCTCCATGTTTCACTTATTCAGTAGTTTAGCAAGGACTAGTTGTTAGACAGGTCTAAATGAACCTAAACTACAATCCTTGGAAAATAAAGTTTTCGAGTTCGAATTCGAGTTCGAGTTCGAGTCTCTCTCTCTCTCTCTCTCTCTCTCTCTCTCTCTCTCTCTCTCTCTCTCTCTCTCTCTCTCTCTCTCTCTCTTAGAGGCAGTTTCGCACAATATCACTTGACGATGCCTATTTTCACATAGTATTACATTTGGTTATCCTGTTTCGCACTCGCACACACACACACACACACACACGCACACGCACACGCACACACGCACGCACGCACGCACGCACGCACGCACGCACGCACGCACGCACGCACGCACGCACACACACACACACACACACACACACACCTTTTTTCTTTTAGTTTTTCTTTTTAAAAGTGATGTGTCTAACGTGACAGATAGGTAGGTCAGGTACGCTGAAACACTGAATAGACAGTGGAAGAATGGAAAATCTCCCAAACGGTGAGCCGGGCTCTCACAAATTTAAATAAGACAGACAGATAGACCGACAGACATACAGACAGAGACAGACAAACAGACAGACAGAGACAGACAGAGAGAAAGAACTGAACTCGAACTTCATTTTAAAAGGTTACAGATCAGTCAGACCTAACAACTAGTCCTAGCTAAGTTACTGATGAGTAAAAAATCACCAGCTATTGTTTACAAAACATGGATGAATTTTTATATATACATTTTTTTAAATTTAAATCGAGCATAAGAGAGAGAGAGAGAGAGAGAGAGAGAGAGAGAGAGAGAGAGAGAGAGAGAGAGAGAGAGAGAGAGGTTTTGAAATAGTAGCTATAATGGTTACGATGACGAAGCTAATGATGACGATTGTGCTCCAAGGCGGATCAAGACAGACAGACAGAGAGAGAGAGAGTTTGTATGAGCGATGAGAGAGAGAGAGAGAGAGAGAGAGAGGTTTTGAATAGTAGCTATAATGGTTAGATGACGAAGCTAATGATGACGATTGTGCTCCAAGGCGGATCAGACAGACAGACAGAGAGAGAGAGAGAGGTTTGGTGATGCCAGACGCATAAGAGAGAGAGAGAGAGAGAGAGAGAGAGAGAGAGAGAGAGAGAGAGAGAGAGAGAGAGAGAGAGAGAGAGAGAGAGAGAAGAGAGAGAGTTTTGAAATAGTAGCTATAATGGTTACGATGACGAAGCTAATGATGACGATTGTGCTCCAATGCGGATCAGACAGACAGAGAGAGAGACAGAGATAGAGAGAGACAGAGAGGTTTGGTGATGCGGCCAGACGCGCAGTCTGGAGCTTGAACTGAGCCATTTCCTTTTTGCTCTCTAGGCCATTTTTTTCATCGCTTTGTTTTCCTTCTTGTGACGTCACCTCTGTTTTGCTACATTTCAGACAAGTGAAGCTGGAAGACACTGACAATGAGGAGTCAGTCTCGCTGAAGTGAACCGGAATCGTGGTGCCACTGGTAAACTCCAACCCCATGTTTTCCCCAGCCTGGGTCGTTTACCTTCGTGACCTGCATTCATAACGACTTTCGCAGCCAAGGACATTGCCGCCAGCAGCCGGTACAGACAACCAGATCCATCGCTGAGCAGACCGCGTTTCTGAGCCGGAGGTCTATGGCGGCTTACCAGCGTCAAAAGCACGCAACTGTAATTATGTCTTCATCATCGTAATTGTCTCTCGCGCTAACTTATGTAGAAATAACTAGTAATTATGTAGAAGCCATCGCAGTTTAATGCCTTTCGTTCAGCGTCCAACGGCTTATAGCGTCATAAGGACATAATTTGTAATTATCACCGACAACGCATGTTTAAAGGACGGCCAAGCAACGCGACGGTCTTAGTATATGGCTTTGCATGAAATGACACTGTAAAATGGCGCATGGTTGTGTGGTGTACACAGAACGTGCGCCGAGATAGCAGCAGCTTCACGTGGCACCAGCCATGTAACAACCAAATAGCGCTGTAAGTAGCCCACACCTCTTAAATGGATAATTTCAAAAACGCGCTATAAAAGGCTACAGTAGTCACTCATTCAGAATTTGTGAGCCAGTTTGGCCTAGCGGTAAGGCGTTAGGTTGGTAAGCAGGAAGGACCTCGGTTTGATACCGCTTCGGCTCTCCTTTCTCTTCAAAAAGTTGTGGTTTGTTGACACTGTCTTGTGACTTTGTCCATCACTTCCTACTGAAACATTAAAATGGCTCTCATCGCTGCCCATCTTAATGCAGGAATCATTCTGGTGGTGACAGTATAGCGATAGGTATATAATCTCCCTCTTCCCCACTTCCATACCCCCTTTCCCCCCTTCTCCCCGTCTCTAATAAGCCTTATGGTTCCAGTGGACGTTAAGCACCATGTTTACTTATTTACTCATTCAGAACCACATTCGACAACAGCGCAATGAGTTTGCTCAAAGATTATAAATATATATAGATATAATCTTTGGTCTACTCAAGAGCGGAGGATAGCGCTAGATAAAAGCGATCCGGACAACAACATAATTACAGCTCTGTGGACATAATCACAGTTATGTGCATTTGATGTTTGTGAGCCACTGGAACCGATCGTCAAAGGACATCGTTATAATTATGTAGTGATATTTACTAATGATGTAGAGATAATTAGTAATTATGTTCAGACAAATTGGTGCTTTTGACAAATGCACGTCGTTACTGAGTTGTGTGAGACAAAAGGCCACATTTACAGTTATATGAACATAACTCCAATTATGTGATCATAATTACAATCATTTACGTACTTTTGATGCTAATAAGCCACCATAGGAAGTCTGCAGTGTTGTTGTTGTGTTAGTGATCTAAGGGTATTGCGTTTTCAGCCACGGTCATTGATACAGGTTATAGTGGTGAAAACCTAAGTTGCTTGTTTTTTCAAAAGCTATCGCAATGCACCTGTGTTCGCGAAGGGAAAGGTTCTTCGATTCATCGGGAAATGTTCACTTGCGCAACAAGCCACAGCTGATGAATAAACGTACTTTTTAAACTTTGGAAAAGCGCACTCGGAATTCAAACTAAAAGAATGAATGCTTGTCGCTACGGTTTGTGTGTGTGTGGGGGGGGAGTGTGTGTGTGTGTGTGTGTGTGTGTGTGTGTGTGTGTGTGTGTGTGTGTGTGTGTGTGTGTGTGTGTGTGTGTGTGTGTGTGCGTGCGTGTGCGCGCGTGCGAACGCGCGCGCAAGCATTACGAGCTCCCCCCTTTCATCCCCACTCTATATTTTCAGTCTCAGTAGTTGGGTGCGTGTACCTGAAAAGCAAAAGCAAAAAAGGATGAGTTTGTGCCATGCACATAATAAAATAAAATAAACTAATAAAAAAAACTAACTGAAAAGGGTGCGCTTCTGGGGGTTTTCCTTTTCAGTTCTTGTCGCGGAATGGAGATAAGCGATCCGAGAAGTGATCAGGTGCATGCCTGTAGAGACTGCAGTCTGTCAAATTCAAATTCAAATTCAAAACAAAACAAAACAACTTTGTGTCAGTGGCACAAACGTCAAGCAGTGGTTTACATGTTTGGTTGATTGAAGTGTTGCTTTACGTCCACAGAAACCGTAGGTTTATTAGGGACGGGAGCCCAGGACTGACGTCCACCTCGACTTTCACACAGCTCCTGAGCTCTGTGGTTTACATCCTTCCAACCACTGCCGTAACTGTGACGCCACTAGCCCCCGACACTTGCTGTCAACTATCTCAAGTTTTTCGTTGGTGCTCAAACAGCAGAGAGTTTGTAACAGACAACTCTGACTATAGCATGATGATGATGATGATGAAGTGATGCTTTATGTCCTCAGATGTCGGTTGACATATTAGGGACAAGTTGTGACCAATGCCGAAGCACGGTGCAATAAATCTTTACGTCCACGGAAACCAGAAGGCTCGTTAGGACGGACAGTCCAGGACGTCCACCTCGACTCTCACACAGCTCCTGAACCATGAGAGACTATAGCAGGCGTCTCTTCAGTTAATAACTGTCCCCTGATTGTTTACGCCAGCACCAGTAAAGCTAAAATCGTTTGAATCGAAGGAACTATCTTTATACCGGCGGACGCCCTCATGTTTACGTGCGTGCTTTGCGTGCAAGTTGCTTGCCACAGTCTTAATATTAGTACCAAGGATTAGAGGTGCAACGGACAGTCCAGGACGTCCACCTCGACTCTCACACAGCTCCTGAACCATGAGAGACTATAGCAGGCGTCTCTTCAGTTAATAACTGTCCCCTGATTGTTTACGCCAGCACCAGTAAAGCTAAAGTCGTTTGAATCGACACGGAACTCATTTTATACCGGGGCGGACGCGCGGCCTCATGTTTACGTGCGTGCTTTGCGTGCGTTGCTTCCACAGTCTTAATATTGGTACCAAGGATTAGAGGTGCAATTTATAAGTCTTTGTTAGTATCCAACGTTTTCGGGGGGCGCTGACAGCGCGAGAGATAAAGAGTGGCGTAACCAGTTCTGGCAGCGTTTGGAGGAAGGTGTCGGAAAGCGATGCTCGGAATGTGGCACACTGGCTGTGTCGGCCGGACAGGCAGCCACACTCTGAGCATCGCTTTCCGGCACCTTCCTCCACACTCTGCCGATTGGTTACGCCTCTAAAGGGGCACTCTTATCTCCGCGCAGCTGCCCCGGGTCAGCGCCTCCGAAGGTTGGGTACTAAAAAGTGTGGAAGCAACATAGCACCAAGCAGCGTAACATACCGTCGGTAAAATTAAAATAAAATAAAATAAAAATCAGTTCCGTCTCGATTCAAACAATTTCGGTTTTATTTGTGCTGGCGTAAGCAACGTGGTCAGTTATAAAAGAAAAACAACGTCTGATTCAGTTTGAGTTGTTTGTTACAAATTTACTGCCATTTGAGCCTCATCAAAAAACTGCCGTTCGTTAGCTAACATTTTTTTTTCTCAAGACCTATGGCGTAATCACTGATCTAAGGCAGTGGACGGATGGAGGAAGAATGTCGTAAACCAGTGCTTGGAGTTTGTCTCCCACCAAACAGGGCGGGTCCCGCGACGTTGGCCGGTGACTTTGAAGCAGTGCGGAGCCTGTACTGGACCCACACTCCCAGCATCGCTTTCCGGCACCTTCCTCCAAACTCTGCCAGATTTAGTTACGCCACTGAAGGGGCACTCTTTATCTCCGCCCAGCTGTCCACCGATTTGGTCACCAACAAAAAAAAAAACCTGCTCGTTGGCCGACAGTTTTCTGGACCCTAAGGCGTAACTAAATACGGTAGTGGTTGAACGAAGGATGTCGTAAACCAGTGCTTGGAGTTTGTACTGGACCTTCGGCTTCATCTTCCTCCGTGTAGTGTCCAGCCGGCTTTAACATTCTCAAGGCTGACATTTGTTGGTGCACGCCAGGTTAGTTTGGTGTTTCCACTGATACTAACGGACACTGACAGTTCCCAGATGAGCAAGCCCATGGCCATTTCTGACTGACTGTGGCAGTGAGAATGACTGAAGACGCCCCTGGCACAGTACTTCCTTTCATTGTTATTTCCTGAATGCACACTTTTTCTTCTTCGGTACTATTTGCACAGAAAATAACTTCTCTTTAAGCTTTCACAGCATTTTAGGTGTCACACATGTACACACTCTTTTGATTTAAACACCGTTGAATTGTGGCAGTTTGGAGAGTTGATCAACCACAAATCGGTTTCTGATTGATAATAACTTATCAGATTATTTACTTCTTGGTCACTGAACTGAGATCCGCTGTTCTTATCGGCCATTTTTACCGAAATGAACAAATCTGCACGATGGGCCAAAGTTAGCTGCGCGGAAACCGGACCCTGCGCGCGAGACGCGCTGGCCAGCGGTGCAGGACACTTCCGGATGGCCATCTGGTTTGTGTCGCCTGCAATGGAATCTACCTCGTCAAGGAGCGAGGCAGCACTGGAGTGATGTGGTGAGGACTGACCCTTGTGCAGATAGTACCGAAGAAAACGTGTGCATACAGGAAATAACACGAACTCCAAGCACTGGTTTACAACATCCTTCCTTCAACCACTGCCGTATCAGTTTAGTTACGCCATATGGTCCAGAAAACTGTCAGCTAATGAGCAGTTTTTTTGTTTGTTTGTTTTTTGGTGATCAAACAGTAGTAAATGTATTACAAACAACTCAAGTTATATCAGACGTTTGTTTCATATGGCTGACCACGCTGCTTACGCCAGCTCAAATTAAAACCAAAATCGTTTGAATCGAGACGGAATTCTTTTCTTTTTTTTACCCGAGGTGGATGCGCCTCATGTTTACGTGCGTGCTTGGGCACTAGGTTGCTTCCCGGCACAGTCTTATTAGTACTCAAACCTTTCGGAGGGCGCTGACTGCGTCGGTGGACAGCTGGGCGGAGATAAAGAGTGCCTCTTCAGTGGCGTAACCAAATCTGGCAGTCAGTTTGGAGGAAGGTGCCGGAAAGCGATGCTCGGAGTGTGGAAATAACAATGAAAGGAAGTACTGTGCCAGGGGCGTCTTCATTCTCACTGCCACAGTCAGTCAGAAAGGGCCGCGGGCTTCACTGGGAACTAGTGTCAGTTCTGACACTTGACCTTGCCGCCAGATCATGATGGTGGGCCGCTTACTTATACATGTACATGTAGGCCGTGGTGCTGAAGCAATCAAAGACGCCGGTCGGTGCCAGCACTTCACGACCGTTGGCTGACGGCACCGACAGCATGTACTGAGGTTACCGACTCAGCTTAGGCACCGCGGCAGACCTGTACATTGTAGAACTATGGCCCGTATGCCTACCAGTCTATCCTTCGACTTGCAATAAATGTACGTACATATATATATATATATTATATGTAAGTCCATGAGTCTATCGATCACTCAATAAACCAGCCGCCGGGTCAGCACCAGCCAATCAAATCGTGCACCGCTGTTTTCCGTGACCCGGATAGTCGTGACTGGCTGAGTGAATGGCCTTGACCTACAAACCGAAGCCGCCCCAGCAGGCGAATCCCAGACAGCCTCTGCCGACAGCGAAGCATCCATCAACAGTTTGGCAGCTGGTACAGCCGTTGGAGCAAAGGGGGAAGTCCAAACTCCAAGCACCGGTTCATGACATCCTTCCTTCAGCCACTGCCGTATTTAGTTACGTCTGTCTCTGTCTCTGTCTGTCTGTCTGTCTGTCTGTCTCTCTCTCTCTCTCTCTCGTTGTGTTGTTGTTTTTTGTTTTTTACCGGGTTGGATGCGTCTCATGTTTACGTGGGTGCTTGGGCGCTAGGCTGCTTCCACAGTCATAATAGTACCCAGACCTTTCGGAGAGAGCTGACCGCGTTGG